>OOFB01006312.1:4734-24673 GCA_900323305.1 Trachyrincus murrayi
GGGGGGGGGGGGGGAGGAGGGGGGGAGGGGGGGAGATAGAATGTGATTGAGAGGGACATGAAAGGGAAAAAGAAACAGAAAAAAAACAAGACAAGATACAAAATAAAAGGAATAAAAGGATTTTTTTGGTGTGTGTGTGTGTGTGTGTGTGTGTGTGAGAAACGCGTGTGGAATGTTGGAATGCCACTCAATCTTCAACATGAGTCTAAAGGCAGGTGGAGATTTATTTTTTAATCCCCTGTTATTATCGATTTGAAATCCCTACTTTTCCTTGTTATCCGAGAACTTGGATGACATGTAATGGTGTTCAACACGTGTACTCACAAACAAGCTGTCTCCTTATAGATCTGTACAGCAACACACACACACACACACACACACACACACACACACACACACACACACACACACTACCCTGTCTCATATACACACACATCCTTTCTTCTGTGCCACACTTGAGTGCCACACCATGTAATGAGCCTCCCACTCTGTCCAGATCCTATTATCTACCTCCTCGTCTCCTTACCTAGATACCTCTCTGTGTCTCCTAGTGCCCAGGTACACCTCTGTCTCCTAGGCTCCTTACTTAGACCTCTCTATGTCTCCTAGTCCTCTTAATTAGACCCTCTCTATGTCTCCTAGTCCTCTTAATTAGACCCTTGTTATGTCTCCTAGTCGCCTTACTTAGATACCTCCATATGTCTCCTAGTCTCCTTACTTAGACCCTCTCCGTGTCTCCTAGGTCCCTTACCTACATCCCTCACTTATTGGCTCCATCTGAACACGTTCCCCTCATCCAGCAGCTCTCTGCCTCCATCTCTACCTCTATCTCCCCGTCAGCTCCCCTCTCCATCACTCACCCTATCGCTGTCTCACTATTTATCACTCTCTTCCCCTTTATCTCTCGTCATGTTCACCTCTCTTTCCCTCCCTCCCTCCAGCTTTCCTTTTTCCTCTCTCTATGCTTGTATCTGTATATCGCTATTATCCATTCCTCAACACAATCTTGCTCCCTCCATCCATCTCTGTCTCTCTCTCTCTCTCTCCCCCTCTCTCCACATGAAGAGTGGTGATAATAGGATAGGAACCCCCTATGAGGTGAGGGGTTGCTGGGGGGCGGGGGTTAGATGTAGGGTCGCTAGGGGCAACCTTAGGGTTGACCTCATTTGTCAGAGACTGATACTCTCTCTCTCTCTCTCTCTCTCTCTGTCTCTCTGACGTGTTCCTCTGGGAAGCTTTGAAAGGTCAGGGAAACAGACAGAAAGAGGGGTGGTGATCGCAGGGTGGCGTTGCATCTAACCTAGCATAATACGTATCGTAGCACAGTGTAGTCTCCGGTAAGAGTAGCATACCGTAGCATAGTACAGTGTCTGGTCCAACACGTGGTGTGTAGCATAGCATAGCATAGTAGCGTAGTGTAGGGAGGTTTACTGTTAGCCCCAGAGGAATCTGTGAGCCACTGGAGCTATTGTTACCGAAGGCACTGGGAAGTCTGTGTCTAATGCAAGTCGTATATAAAAAAAAATACTTTGGGGCCTTTGTGTGTTGCTTGGGTTGCTTTCAATCTATAGTACACTGGCAGCCCCGGATCCTATCTTGGAAGAGAGAGGAGGCGTTGCCATGACTACGTTCAGAGAAAGCTATCTGCGCCCCTGCTTTCCATGCTAGTTAACTCGGGGAACTTGTTTTAACTTTGGTACAATGTTTTAGTCTGCCAGGTCAGGAGTGTTTAAGCAAGGTCGATGACATCTCTGTCCTACCCAGACCGATGTTAGAGAGTGGAAAATGAACTGGCTGACGTTTATTTTGTGTTTATTTCACAGTAGAGTGTTTTGCTCTACTGTCATGCAGACGAATGGTAATATTCACAGTAAATGCGCATTTTCATTTGTTATTTCTGTATAACTAATGATGTGTAAGGGCGCACGGTGGTATGGAATAATCGACCATTGTCCCTGGTATAGGAGGGACTGTAGTCAACACACACGAGGCTTTCATACCTTCCTCCGTTCCCTCCTACACTTCAGCTGCATCACACATCTCCTCCTCATCCTCTTCATCCTCATCTATCGTCTCGCTCTCTCGCTCTCTCGCTCTCTCTCGATCTCGCTCTCTCTCTCGCTCTCTCGCTCTCTCTCTCTCTCTCTCGCTCTCTCTCGCTCTCGCTCTCTCTCTCTCTCTCTCTCTCTCTCTGTGTCTGTGATATGCGGCAATGTATTGCACTGCATTTACCACTATTATCTTGAAATATACATGCAATGTTTGCATCATGAAATCAAAGCATTGATCCACACACACACACACGCACCTACACATACACACACACACACACACACACAGACACACACACAATTCCCCCATAATCCCTTATATATTCCATTCTCTGTTCTCTGTTGTTATCAAACCAGGATGAAACAGCACCGAGCGTTGTCTCATCATCCTGGTGGTGAATGTACTCGTACTCCACGTCGACTCCCTTCTATCCGAGTTATTCAGGAGGACCACACACCCACCCCCACACCCTCCCCCACCCCCACTCCAAACAAACAAACCCCATGAAGGAATAACAGAACGTCGCTTGGAAGCTGTGCTCCACGCTGTACTCCAAACGTGCCCCTGAAGCCCCTGGTCGTCTTCCCGTGGGTCTCCAGGGTTTGGGGTTGTTGTGGAGGAAGGAGATCTGGGCTCGCTCCTCTGTTCAGATGAACCGCCCCCGAGCCTTTTTCTCTGGCGCTAAAGAAAATAAATACCCACTGTGGGGTGTGTTTTGTTTGTGGCTGGTTGAAGCAGCCTCACCCGGCCCGAGTCAGACTGATTAGACTCTGGGGCTGCTGGGTGAGGCTGCACACCTGTGGGGCATCGGCCAATCAAAGCCCACAGCTTAAACCAGCCACCACCACACACACACTCAGGAGGAGCACTAGCATGTCAGCACGTACCACCTGCTCTGCCTGTTCAAACCTTTCTCAAGCTTTACAATGAACCGGTTAAATCATCATCTGCCTGTGTCCTGTCTGGGTTCGACCCCCAATGTCCACAGTCTACCTCTAGGCATTCCTGAGCAAGAGGCCTACAGCCCCTACCTGCTCATTAACGACGTGTGTCTGAAATACAATCATGTTGGCGATTGGTCGGCTAAATGACAAAATAATAAAACCTTACTATAAGGTGGCTTATTCTCTATAATCAACGTCATGTTCTTTCCAATGCATGAGCAAATATATATATATATATATATATATGCCATTTTTTGCACTCTTTTATCCAAAGCATCGTACAATACCCTGAGCATATGTATTATTAAGATGGGTTGCCCCGGTGGGAGTCGAACCCCTAACCCTGGCAGTGTTAATGTTATGCTCCATCAGCTGAGCTACACAGGACCAGAGCCAGCCATCTAACAGGAGAGGAGATTTACCGCGATTTTCCTTATAACTTTTTTTTAATTCCCCCCCGGCTAGTCAAAGAACTGAGCCCAGCAAAACATTCTTCCTTCCTTTGACGTGCAGACACTTGGTGTGCAAATGCAATGGTGCTAAAAAAAAAAAAAAGCAACTTCCCAAGTTTTAAGAATGCTGCTGTGATTTATCCTTCAGACTTTTGGTTTTTCTCTGTGTGTGTGTGTGTGTGTGTGTAGTATTTCTTTATGCGTATAAGAATGTGCACGTCGGTACCCTACTACTAATAACATTCAAAATACAGCAGGGAGGGCAGCATATGCATCTACAATCCTGTGTGTGTGTGTGTGTGTGTGTGTGTGTGTGTATGTGTGTGTGTGTGTGTGTGTGTGTGTGTGTGCATGTGTGTGTGCGTGTGTGTATGCGTGGGCGTGCGTGTGTATATGGCTATGTACATGTGGGCAGACATGTACACTATATGTATGGGAAGTTTTAGAAAGTTTCTCCTCCGGGTATGTTTTGCAATGTGTGTGTGTGTGTGTGTGTGTGTGTGGGTGTGGGTGTGGGTTAGTGCATGGGAATGTACGTGTACAGGAGTCCATGCATATTATCCAGAGGTTGAGGTCAGAGAGGAGGTCTGTGATGTGGAATACGTTTCAAGGCAACATCTGACATAGCTCCATACCCACCACCTCCATAACACCCAGTAAACATACACCCAGCTCAGGCTGAATTAGTTGGCTCAGCGTTTCTATTAGTAGGGGCGGGATACGTGTGTTGGTTCAGATCGCAAGATCTGCAGTCTCCCTGTAGGCGTCCCTGATGTCTGCTCATGAATCTTGTCTCCGAGATGTATCGAACAAGGAAAATTCACTGGAAGTTGCTTTGGATAAAACCGTATTTTTTAGTTTAGTTTCCATTCCGGAAGATATCGCTCTCTTTACTGCTCATAATAACAACGCATGAGCTAGATCTGAAAGCTTAGCTGGCATGATTCACCTAGTGCTAATTCATCATTAAAAAAACTATCTTCGTCATCCTTGGTGAGATGCAGCATTAGTTCTGAATGTGAAATAGCGCATCTCTCGCCAGACACGAGGGATCAAAGTTTGGACGTGTCTGCTGGAATCAAGATCCATAATTCGGCTTCATTAGTACAGGGTCCCAGCATCGCCTACGCTAATGATAGCAGCATCTACCCCAGGGGAATTCAACGTGACCATCTGTCCACATAACAGCAAACAACAGAGTGACTTCAATATCACAGCCAATGTTTCATAGAAGTCGGTGTTCAATTTGTTGCTGATTTGAATCCTGTGGAGTGTTGTTTTTGTAAGCACGTGGTGGATAGTGTAGTGGCTACAGAGCGTTTGACTCCCAGCTGAAAGGTTCTGGGTTCGATTCCCTAATGTCCACGGTATACTTGTAGGCATCCTTACAACACCCTAGCACCCTGCTCAATAATGACTTGTCTGTAAGTTGCTAGGAGGCTGAACAGCGCATCGCATTACAATTACATAACTGACTCGGATAACTGAGGATAGACACCGACACAGACGTAGGAAAAGACAAACGATGAGGCTAGATAGACAATAGATTGAAACAGTCACACTGGAATACACTCTTTTACTGTGATATGGAGTCATCCAAGTGCAAACACAAATACACCCCCATCACTTGCAGTGTTTGAGGGAACAAAAACAAATGTTTTGATCACAATTATGTTAATTGAAAGCCATTGGCAAAGACAGAAGACATCTGGCTCCGACTCCGTTAGTTTCTAACAACGCTCTCGTATGCTTCACAGCCAGAAGGACAATATGGGACACAATTCCCATAAGGGTGACGTATAAGGGTGTTTCGATAGCGCTAAACATTTTTATGAAGGATACGCTGGATGCTGGAGTCGTGTTTCGGTTGTGTCATTATGGCACTGAAAGCCCCTTGGTTTGGCCTGCCAAGATCCGCTAATGGTTGTCAGGTGTCGTCTCTATTCGCTCGTTGGGAGGAAGGCCTTTCAAACGGTATGTTGTTCTTCCATCCGGTTCTTCTTCTGCCACGACGGGACGAACGGGGCTGTGTTGCCCCGGGTGATTTACCTCTGTTAGACAAGACGTGCTGTCCCGTGTTAAGAAGCACATGCTTTATAGCTACGGTTACATTATAGATGTAGTCCAGTGGCTTAGGGTGTTCGACTACCAGCCGGAAGATGGGTGCTAGGCACTGGTGGTGGATGAGGTGTCATATCCCCCCACCCACACACTCACACACACATTATGTAATATGTATAATATAGCACTTTGGGCGCTCTATAAATGCAATGAATTATTATAGATTATTATACTGTTTTTTTCCTCCTTGTCGTCCAGGTAGTGTCACGTGAACAAAACCCCCCAAAACCTCCATATTCACATTCAAGACCTCTGGCATCACCGGGTGCTGCTCGTATTTCTCCCAAAGCCTCTTGGGTAAAAGAAACTAAGCGTGGCACTCGGCTGTAATGTGTCTTGTGCCACGGGGGCCGATGTCGGAGCCATGTGTCTGGTGACGCCTGACGTGTGTCTTCCTGCTGTTTTGAACAAAAGCAGCCAGTGATGGGCTGAACTCATCTCATAGACCGTCAGCGCTCATGTCTATCATCTTAGTCCAGCCCTGTCTGGGCCAGGGGTCGGGCCTCTCCCCCCTCCCTCGCTCCCTCCCTCCCTCCTCACCCCCGAGGCTGACTGATGGAGCCCAGAGTGACAGATAGAGCTCAGGGTGACTAATGGAGTGTGATAGTCATGGCATTGTTTTTGCTAAGTCAGAGACTGTGGCAAGCGGATGAGCTAGATGTGAACAGCTATTGCGTGTTTGTGTGTGTGTGTGTGTGTGTGTGTGTGTGTGTGTGTTTGTGTGTGTGTGTGTGTGTGTGTGCGTGTGTGTGGATGCATGTTTCCATGTGTGTGCGGACATAGGTGTGTGAGTGCGCAAGGCCATCAGAAGATACAAAAAAACACACCATTTATGGGAAACTAGAATTACTTGGGAGTGAGCTAGAGACCTGGGGTCTCTTTTATTTTTAAGACCTGATACCCGGGTACCACAAGACAAGACCGCAAAACAGCCAACGGAGGAGGCGTGGAAATCCTGATCAAAATCAACATTGAATTTTCACATTCCACCCTCAGTCTAACAGACAATGAACTCAACAACAACAAATACCTGGCAATGAAATGTTTTCAAACAATAATAACTCTTCTGATGGCCACCATCTCCTGGAACGCCCCTCCCCCCTGGTCATCATGAACAACGACGAACCCACCCACATATGTTCACAAATATTCACCTTTCCTGTCGGCCATGACACAGGCAACGACCGCCTCCCCACCACAGCATCCTTCCCCATCCATCTACTGTGAGCACCTGCAAGAAAGTCTACAACAAAGTCAACTGGGAAAAGACCACGTCCAATCAAAAATCACAACCTCACAAACCGATGGACCTCAACCAAATGGCAGCACACACGGGAAGCGTCCTCCTCCGAGCCAAAGAACAAACCATCCCACTTAACACCCCCAAACCCCCCGTCCCCCGTCCCCCGTCCGTCTGAACAGCTGCCCGCCCACATCCTGTCACGAATCAAAGAAGAGAGAAGAAGAAATAGGAGACAGTTCATACGCAGCAGATCACCAGAACTCTGGACACAAACCAAACCAAACACCTACTCGCCCTGCACAAAGAAAAAACAGCAACTTCTGTCGGGACCTCAACAACACCACCTTACACCTTACCACCTTACTTACTCGCACATTCTGGAAGAAAATCCTTTCAAAGACCCCCCTCCAAAGTGTCCACTCGCACTCCACTGATCCACGCTTTGACCCTACATGGGGTGGTGGACCAGCCAACATCTGGTCAAACAAGAAATTCAGCAGCACAAAATCCCCTCCGCACCGCCAGACCACCCGTCACCCGAGCCGTCAGCATCACCGCCAGACCACCCGTCACCCGAGCCGTCAGCATCACCGAAATAAAGTAAAAAAGTAAAAAGAAAACGAAGCAAGGGGAGAAGACAAAGTTGACACCATCCTACGATAACAAGCACCTTACGAACACCTGCACCTCCTCTCACAGCTATACACCACCTGTATACACCACCTGTATACACCACCTGTATCATTGCCAGCCACCTCCCACTGCCGTGGACAAATGGGAAAAAGAATAAGTATGAAATGAAAATCATGAAAAACAAAACTAAAAAACAACATAAATGCACTACCAAAAAATAAGCACTCAACTGAGAGAAAACTGATAGAAAAGAGCAGAAGCTAAGAGCTATCTACCAAGCTCAAAGATTTTAGTTAGTTAGCTCACTCCCACGTGTGCTTGATGCCTAAGTATGCTTTACTTCCTGGTTGTCCTTCATGTCCTCTGATATTTAAAATACCAGACGTCTGGAGCTTACTCCCAAGTCATTCTGTGCCCCCATGAATGGTGTGTTTTATTTAATCTTCTGATGACCTCTCTGTGAGGGATTGCATCACTTCCTGTCGGCCTAGAGCCACCAAATTGATAATCTTGTATGTCCTCTTTCATACGAAACAGACCCCAGGTCTCTAGCTCGCTCCCAAGTGTCCTTGACCCCAAGGTCACCTGATAATTACATGACTTCATGTAGGGCTACGACCCCCGTGTTGATTATAATAGTAGTCTTTAATGCCCTCTTTCATACGAAACAGACCCCAGGTCTCTAGCTCGCTCCCAAGTGTCTGTTTCGTGTATATATGTATAAAATGAACCTTTGGAATGGACTTTTTGGCGAAGCAATGGCGAACATAACTTGAGTGGCGGTGGCGATGCAAAAAGGTTTTATTGAAAGAACATCATCAAACAGTTACAAAAAATAAAACAGCTCAGATAACTAAACAACACAAAGACAATGATTCAAACAACAGGCACATTGCGTGGTTCCAGTGATAGCGGCGTGCATAGCAACCACCATAGCAACGATAGAAAACGGTGCATTAACTAACAAACTAAACATCATACACATCACTGAACGAAGATTAGGAAAATACAATCCACATTTCTCGCTAGAAATTACAACAAAAAAAAAACTATCTTAAAATATAGCATTTTCCACTGAGAATCAAATTAGGTGAAGCCATGCCTCTTGCGTCTTGAGCATGACACCAGGGAATCTGACCAAGCGTCAATATATGACGAGCATGGCACGAGGACAGGCTGCTCTGTGTGTCTACGTGTCTGCATGCACGATTTGTTAAACCATCTATTTGCCCATCCACAGCACCAGACCACCTGCGTGTAGGAAAGTGATGCTGGACATGATCGCTGTGTTTTCCCTCAGTAAGAGTGTGTGTTCCTGGCCGTGATCTCTGAATTTTCTCCCAGTGTGTGGGTGGGTGCCTGGTCACGATGCTATATTTACCCCAGTGTGTGACTGAGAGAGTATGTGTGTGTATGTGTGTGTGTGTGTGTGTGTGTGTTGTCCTGGTCATACCAGGGCAAGCATTGGACTCACACAGGCGGTTTCTCAGCGCCCTTCTACGTCCTTGCGTCAACACACAGAGGCTCTGTCTTTCATTTACTTTTCATCCAGTTTTTAGGCTACATTTAGGCTACATTTTTTACGATACACTACACAGATCTTGGTCGTTTTTAACGATATCTTTTAACTGGATAAGCTATTTTCAGTCATTGGACGTGGATTAGCTTAGCTTGGTTTGTTTTTAGCCTGGTTGCTGTTGCTAGCTGGCCTCTGAAGCAGCTGTACATCATCATGGCTGTGTGGACACTGCCTGCCGGCGTACCCGCTGTTACAAGATGACTTCAGACGCCTGAAGCGGGATCTTAAGAACAAGGATGAGCTAATCCTGGGGTTTTCATCCGTTGCCTTCCCAAGCCAAACATCTCTCCGCTTTGGGCTCTTCCTGCTGTGCCAGTCCGTCCTCCGAGTGCTCAGCCTCTTTCGCACACAGCGTCTTCCCTGGTTCGGTTCTGTCGTCAGCGGAGGGGAACCGATCCTGGGCTCTGGGCTCTCTCCAGCTTGGTTAAAGGGTTACTGCGGGAACAGAGGTATCCCCTTTGTTGACAATTTTGCAGCCTTTTTAAATAGGCCTCAGCTTTTTAAACTAGATGGCCTCCGTGCTTCTCAGTGAGGCTCACGTCTTTTATCAACCAACGTTGAACGAACTTTGTACTCCTGTAAGGCTTTTACCTCCGTACCTGTAGTGAGCTCACCTGACTGCACCTCCCAGGGCTCATACAGTATGAGGAGTATACCTCGACTTCATGCCCACTCTACCCCTATGCATTCTGCGTTTTCAACTGCTAGGTCAGATCATTTTATTTTACAGTCTGCTGTAGTTTCCAGTTCAGCTAAGCCCCTTATTCCAGTTGTCTTTGCTCTTTTAAACTCTCAGTCTAATAAATCATTCATTCTCAATGATCTAATCACATCCCATAACCTTGATTTCCTACTCCTGACTGAGACCTTTGACCCTGGGCGTGCTGCCCTCTAGTGGAGCCCTGCCCACCCAGTTGTAATTCTCTGAGTGCACCTAGTGGGGGCATTGAAGATGTTTTTAAAAAATCACTTGTATTCCATTCAGTTTAGTTTTGGTTCTTTTAAAGGTGCGATAAGTCGTTGACAAGAAAAAATGAATATGGTGTTTGTTTCGAAGATGTGAACTCACATAGCAGCAGATGGGTCAGACGACTTTGTTTTACAGAAAGCAATTTAAAATGAGGAGCGGGCGTCAAACAGGAGTGCCGCCATGTTGCAATGACGTCGTCACCATACAGACAGCAAAGATAACCGATAGATGGCAGTGTTAAGCTCAAACCGGTGAGATCTCTGTTTACATTTCGATGACTATTATAACGCCTTTAACAGTTTTTAAATCTTAACTTTTAAAATTGCGTGTGATAACCCAATTTGCTGTGTAATCATTTATCGACCCCTCAATTCAAATATGGCTTTTCTCAATTAATTCTCTGAGTTGCTGTCCTCGCTTGTGCTTCAATGTGATAGGGCCATTATAGTTGGTGACTTTAAGATTCATATTGACAATCCTTCTCACTCATTTGCCACAGATCTCTGAAACATTTCCAAATCCTTTAACCTTGTGCAACACGTCTCTGGCCCAACACAAGGGCACACCCTTGATTTAGTTTTTACTCAGGACGTGTCTCTTAACTCCCTGAATAAGATTGATTTTGTCTCTTTACAGCGACTCTTCTAGTCTGGCCAATTGCCCTCACGCTAATATTAATGAGATATTTGGTTTAATGGTTTGTGTACATCAACCCTTGACTTTAGTCAGTTAGACCCAATATGATGGGAAAATAGGGTCCAGGTTGAAGAATCTCGAAGTTACCCTTCAATACAACCCCTGGGGTCAACGACAACATCAAACAACAAAGTAGGGAATATAGGAGAAATCTTGAAGGTCACCACCTCCATATGAAGGAGCTACTGTTGAACCAGACTGTTAAAGATGCACAGGCTGCCTACTTCTCTGGCTTGATAGTAATAAGCACAACCCACGGTTCCTGTTTAGTACTATTAACCAGCTGGTAAATCCTTCTCTTCCTGCCTCGATTGGCTGCCGGTTCACCCTTGGCCCCGTTCAGCCGTCCTATTTTACTGTCTGAATTTGCGCCCACCTCCCTGCAGATCTGTTTAAACACCGTAGCTCATGTGTGCCTCTCATCCAGTCGCTCAGTTCCCACAAAATGTCTCAAATCTGTCCTTCCTGTCTTAGGTCCCAGCCTGCTCTCTATTATGACTACTCTCTCACACCCGGGTCCATACCTGAGTACTGTTCAGCCACTTCTTAAAAAAAAACTTCTCTCGACCCAGCCCAGCTGGAGAATTATAGACCAATCTCCAAGCTACCCTTTTTATCCAAAATCCTGGGGAAAAAATCGTTACAGACCAACTCCTGAAGTTGAGTTGAGGATGATCAAATCTTTGCACTGTAACCGCACTGCTAAGAGTGACTAACGACATTGTTATGCATGCTGACAAAGGTGAATATTCCATTCTTCCTCTGCTTGATTTGACCATCGATCACGCTATTTTACTTGATAGGTTGCAATACCGTAGTAGGACTGCTGGATCCGAGATTAGTCTCGTGGTCAGTCCCACCAAAAAGGTTCTGGGTTCGATACCCGATCTCTGCAGCCTACTTGTACCTTGAGCAAGATGCGCCTACGTGGTCCCCTCTGCTCAATGACTGCATCGTTATAATAGTGAATAGATTATAATGTGTGGAACACATCTAAAACAACGTTGAAGCAAGCAAGTAATTTCTACTCCAACATCATCAAATATCTTTTTTTTCTCCCCACTAAACATGCAAACAACCATGTACAATAACATGTGCAATAACATGTACCGGCGACACAGCTCCTGTCACGATGACCAGTCGATTATTGATATTTTTGTATTCACAACAATTTTTTGGACGTAAGCCATGGCACCAAAGTGAGTTCTGGTTCTGGATATAGATGTGACGAAGACTCTGTGTATGTGTGTGTGTGTGTGTGTGTGTGTGTGTGTGTGTGTGTGTGTGTGTGTGTGTGTGTGTGTATGAGAGAGTGACACTTGAAAACACTCATGTCAATGATATTTAATGCATCTTTTTTTTTCTTTCTGTCTGTGTGTGTGTGTGTGGTAGGAGGTGGGAGGTGTGATTATATGTTACAGCTCATGAACTTTGATCTTTCCTTTTGTGCAGCGACACTTGATCGACACATGTCATACACACACAGACTTACACACTGTGTACACACACACACAGCCATGTTTTATACATACACACACACACACAGCCATGTTTTATACACACACACACAGCCATGTTTTATACACACATAAACACACATTGCATACACACACACATAGAAAAACACACAAGCAGACATCTATCACACACACAAAACACATTCCAACACACACAAACGCAGATAAAAACATACACTAACACTACCAACACACACACACACACACACACAGGCAAAACTAAATGTGGCCTTCAGTCAGCTGGTTGGCTATCCGACTGGCAACTATCTGTGTGTGTGTGTGTGTGTGTGGGGGGGGGGGGGGGGTACGCATAAGGTAATAGTAATATGTGTGCTTGTTGTTGTTAAAGCTGGAGGCCAGATGTTCAGTCCACCGTGTCCTGTATAGTCTCACAATCACCATAGATCCTTCATACTTTTCCCCCCTAATCTTTATTTAAAAAAAGCTTTGGGGAGGATTCAATCTGGATGGACAACTACAGTGTAGTGAAACATCTACTGATACGAAGCCAGGGCACATCATCATCATCATCAGTGATGTAGCCTGAGGGGTGTCCCGGGTCTTACAACATCAGACCCTCTCTCAGGCAGGTCCTCGGGTGTCCCGGGTCTTACAACATCAGACCCTCTCAGGCAGGTCCTCGGGTGTCCCGGGTCTTACAACATCAGACCCTCTCTCAGGCATGTCCTCGGGTGTCCCGGGTCTTACGACATCAGACCCTCTCTCAGGCAGGTCCTCGGGTGTTCCGGGTCTTACAACTCTCTCTCAGGCCACCCAGCTAAGGTAGATGAAGCCTCAGCTTCATCTACGCGGTGTGGCTCTGACCGCCAGTCCACGAGATCTTCCAGGTCTGAAATGGTGGAGATCAGGAACTCATAGAGGAGCAGCGGCCACAGGATCCTTGACAGAATCCCGTGCGGGTAAATCCACACCTTGAATCTTCCAAGAAGGCCTGTCCTTTCAGCCAACCACCTCCAGCTCCCCGCAAGTGTTTTTCATGGACGCTGTATCCCTGAGGCTGCTGTCGAAGATCTTCCCCCTTCCACAGGCTTCCCAGAGCAGCGAGTAGCCACGGCTAAACATGGTGGCCGAACTACTCCGCGTGCAGTGCACGTACGCGCATATATCGCCCCATACGACAGCCGCCTCATGCATATCACATGCATGCATATCACATACATGTCTTCCATGCATAATTCATCTCACACGTATTATTAGCTCCACAAGGCCTCCGAGAGCTGACATGTTTTGTCACTCACGTGGTTTAGCATTACAACCAATAACATCATAACATCATTTCACTCCCGCTCATATAAAACCTACAACATGCCAGCCAACACACAGCCGGCTAGCTCATTTTGTTTACTTATCGAAAAAGATCAAATTACATTCCAGCTGCGTTTGTCTACGTTTGTTAATTACATGTCTTATTTCAAATTGACATATCAGTCATACTACGGAAGATACACTCTAAATGCCATTTTGCATACACATTCACATGGCTAGTTACCCCACATTAACAGCTCGCTACTAACAGCTAGCTAGCCTATACTGGCTAGCCTATACTAACAGATCGGTAGCCTATACTAACAGCTAGCTACACAATATTCAAGCTAGCCTATACTAACAGCTAGTTATGCTATACTAACCGCTAGCTACCGTGTTCTCTGACACGCAACTTTCCCAGACCAACGTAACGAGAACACATGATGATGAGACACAGCACTCGGCATCCAGAGGCTAACGGCCGTGTAATGAGTTGGGCTTGTGGGTGGCTAGCGTTGGCCAGCGCTCCACGGAGACCAGCGGGTGGAACCTTTAGCGTGCCCGTAAGGGCTTGTTACAAAGCCGTGAGCGATGATTATAGATTCCTTTTGCACAGTCTGTCTTTTTCTCGGGGTGTCGCTAAGGAATCGTAATTACAATCTCAAACCCCATCGGCCTACCTATATGTTACATGCCTATATTTAACACCATACCTAGGCCTATATATGTTTTTCTTTTGTGTGTGTCTGTGTGTGTGTGTGTGTGTGTGTGTGTGTGTGTGTGTTGAATAACCAAATGCATCGTTATCAGGAGTTAGCTTCTTTGTTTTTTTAAACTGACTAAAACTTGAGTGAGTCCTAAAATATGGAAGATGGTAGCAGTTGTTTTATCTGGGGGGGGGAACTAAACTGCCTATTAAAAAAAAAATGCAGCTTAACTGTTATTGTATTCATGCGCAACACAACATAATTATAGCAGCAACAATGCTGTGCTATGCTGTGTATGCTCACGATGTAGATGGAACCTTGTCTTGACGTCATTGTCTCGTTGTCCAGGATGGCCATGAGACACACATTGGCTGAAAGCTGTTGTAAAGGCTTGTTATGACCCCATATATGTCTGTATGTCTTTTTCTTACTGCAGGCGGTGGAGACAAACCTGGCGTCCAAAGATAGTCACTGGGTGTTTGTCAACGAGGTAAGCCCTCTGCGTCTTCCTTTTTCTGTTTTGTGAAAACGGTTCATTTTTCTTCTGTTTCTGTGTGAACACGTATCCATCACTTAGGCCTTCCCACTCTTTCCATTCGGGATCGTCGTCAATTTCCGAGACTGATTCATAGAGAACATGCCCCTGGGCCTTGCAACACACACACACACACACAATCATGGCTTCATGTCTGAAGATGGGAAGGGTTTTGGCTCTTTACCAAACAAACACACACTCCCCCCCCCCCTCTCTCTCTCTCTCGCTCTCTCTTTCACACACACATTCTCTTACACACATACACACACATTATATCTCTCTCACACACACACACACACACACACACAGAAACAGCCACAGTCATACCACTATGCATACATCAAACAAAAGTATTCCCCTTTGGGTTTTGGGCTCCTGTGTACGGCCCCCAGGCATGGGCCTCTGGGTACGGCCCCCAGGCATGGGCCCCTGGGCATGGCCCCCAGGCATGGGCCCCTGGGCATGGCCACCAGGCATGGGCCCCTGGGCATGGCCACATCTCTGCTTCTATCTCACTTCATTAAGTGCAAACCACAGCCATGACGTTGTACCAACAAATGGGTTTCAAAGTAAAGTGCAGCAGGGCGACACATTTCTCAAATTTCTCAAGTTCAGCGACGCTTCGTGTCACTTTGGCGCAACCACATCGAAACCCGATTCCGACAAAATCCTTGTAGTTGGTGCTTTGAGGCACCCACATGTTCGGTGCCCCAGCAGATGGAAACACCTGGTGTAGTATATCTCTCTCCCTCTAGCGGAGATGAGAAACCAATTACCGCCGGAGTTACCCCAGAGAACGGGGGACACGAGGACAATGGCTGTCAAAGGTTTTCGGGCCAACTTCGCCGTACGTCTCACTCACGCGACGTTGCCCTTCCAGACCCCTTCCACGAGCCGGACAATAAATGATTTACAGGGCTCCCGTTGCTCGCAGTTGACCTTTGTGTCCGTGACAGCCACACGTCTACTCCCTGCCATGTGTACTGCTGGCGTGATGAAGAAGTAGCGAATGCTCGATCCTCGCCTGTGTGCACTGACATTCAACTTCCTGCGAGGAGGAGGAGGAGGAAAAATGTCAGTTGCCCGAGTCGTTTCGCAACTCTCTGAGAGCGTGCTTGTCTGTTTTCTACAGATTGAACATGGTGTGTGTTTCGTAACCACCAGTGGTGTCTCGTAACCTCACACCGTGAGGTTAACCGTTCGTCTCAATAGCCAGGGATGTGAGCCATGTAATTATCTATCGTGTTTTGACGTATGTGAAAATGTAAAAAGCGTCTTTCAGGGACAGACAAAGACAAAAACCCTCTATGTGCTTATTCACTATGGCTCGGGTCCAATAGTCTTTTTTGCTTAGGAAGGTTCCTAACTGAGTGAAATCACCCGGAAGTACTGTATAAGACCTGGTCAAAGGAAAGGAGATAACGCCGTCCCACAATTCATTGCGGCATTTAACATTTAAAGCGACGCACCATTCGGCCGTTGATGAAAACAAAATGATCAACCTGACCGACAAGGGACGCAGATCGTCATGTACACAATCATACTAGTTGGGATTCATGTCGATAAATATGAGTGCAGAGCCGACGTTATGGGTGCCCAAATGTAATTATAATATAATTTACAAAATAATAAAGGTTTCATTTCATTCACATTTCATTGAGGAATAATAAAAGTATAAATTTACAAACAGTTCATAAGTTGAAAATATGGTAAAGCCTACATAAAAATCCCTGTGGCGCTGTGAGGAAACCCCCCTGCCTCCCCCCTCCCTCCCCCCTCCCTCACCCACTTGCACGTTACGGGACTTTGAGTGGGCGGGGCCTTCGCCGGCTGGGCTGCACATGAAAGATCTCCAAAATGGACGTAAGAAAATGGCTCAAAACCCCAGCTGCTCCATCCACACCTGTAAACCCCTCAAACCCTGAAATCACACATCTCAATAGCACCTTATGCAGTTGTTAGAAAGATATTGGATATTCAACAGATATTCACGCTCTGAATTAGCGATGTGACGCGGTGAACTAAAGACGCGATCACCGGTAAGTCCCAGTGTGTCTAGCGGTGTATACCTGCCCAGGAGACGGTATAAGTCCCGTGTGTCTAGCGGTGTATACCTGCCCAGGAGACGGTATAAGTCCCGTGTGTCTAGCGGTGTATACCTGCCCAGGAGACGGTATGAGTCCCGGGTGTCTAGCGGTGTATACCTGCCCAGGAGACGGTATGAGTCCCAGTGTGTCTAGCGGTGTATACCTGCCCAGGAGACGGTATGAGTCCCAGTGTGTCTAGCGGTGTATACCTGCCCAGGAGACGGCCCTGCTTCCCGTTGGACTGCATCACTGCTGCAACGCTGCTTAGAAGTGTTTCCTGCTCGCTCTACAACAGGAAAAAGCAGGTCAAAAACTGCGTGACCAGCCAAACTCCGGTGTGGGTGTAACACACATGGACTGAATAAAATTAAAACAGACTTTCAATATGTGGAAACTAGTGGAAACTATCGCTGACATAAATAAATAAAAAACCGCCTTTTGGACCGTGTATTTGATTATAATGTTTTGGTATTTCTTCCATCCCTACTCTGCATGAATGTGTCCAAAGCCCCCTCTCTCCCGCCAGTGAGATAGCAGTTAAACTAGTCTAAATGTGTTAGTTTATAATGAAGCTGAGCTGTACGGTAGCCAACTGAGCTTACTGTCTCTACTCTATTGGTATAAAACGTCTGTGTAAGTACAAATATAACGCACACTACAAATCCAATATGTATAGAGCCATGTCAAAAGATGCCCACCCATTGAAAATGAACGCCCCTCTGCAGAGCTCTGTCTGAGTGGACCATTTTTTGTTTCTCTTTTGTGACTGGTAGCCTATATTCCTTTTTTAATTCCAACCTTGGGAATGAAGTAATATTTTTCACCGGGTTGTCGAAGTTTGTATAGCCTGCATGAAACAACACGGTAAGAACAAGTATCTAAGATGATGTTTTAGTCGTCCGTCTTCAGAACATTGTAGTTTCACCACCACGGCAGACCCACGTCCATAACACCCGCCGTCGCATAATGACGTAGCCTAGTGTAAGTGCAGTCCTTATGAATTCTCCTTCACAGCGTGATTTTTTTGACTATTTGACCGGAACCTATCTCAAGTACATTTCCATGGTTTCCCAATGTGTCATTTTGTTGGAAAGCTTTGTTTGAGCCCATGAGCTTGATTAGAGTTTCTATTTCATTTTCCGATATGACGAAATATTTTTTCAATCAATCTCTTTGGTTAAGCTTTAAAGATGAAATGCTTGCTACGTCTTTGATTTACCTTGAAGACATATAAAATATTCATGCCTTATCGAATGGGGAGCCTAGAGCACTGGAAACCACTGAACCAATTATTATATTTCCCTCCGTGTATTCTCCTGTCATCATGAAGGTGTGTTAATGACGATTGCCATCTCAAATATTTCAACCACATTACAATGAAATAATTGATACTGCATACTCTCCTGCTATATGTTTTTACTAACCCTATCCTTAACCCTTCAGAGCTAGACAATGAGCAACAAGCGTGATCAGATGTTGTGTTGTAGGAGGCATCTGATGGCGCAATTATGAAACACGGTTTTAGGGAAATATATTGGACAGAAGTGGTCCAATAAAGAAAAGGAAAATTCCCAGGTTGTGTGACTTTATGGACAGATCCTCCGATTTTTTGTTGTTTGAAGAACGAAAATGTGGATTGTTGTCATTTTGAAAGGGTTCAATGGATCCAGATTCCCGTGGGGTGATTCTCACACTCCTTCTTCCCATCGTCTGTCCTTCTCCAAGGGCCAACGTGTCTCTCGCTTTTCACAGCTTGCTTCGCCAACCAACCACAGAAGAAACCCTCGGGAGACCGACACAACACCCTGTCTTTTGATCGACCATGACGCTCACACACCTAGCGTGCTGCTAATGACGGCCTGCTATCTCGCGGTCACGTTGCCATCGGTTAGCGGACACGTTCTGATGTGAATTGCTTGTAGACACCTGGGACTTAATACTTGCATGAGCAGTGTGTTGTCTTACTAAGATCTTATATATATATATATACTGTATATATATATAGTATATGGCACTGCAGGAGCCCGGTCCTCTTCTTTAAATGTATCTCTCTTCACATCTTTCTTCTCTCCATCTTTGATCCTATCCTCTCTCATTCTGCACCTTGTCTGATACGCATGAGTCCACGCAGTCCTCACATCACAAGTGTGCAAAAGAAATTAATCCGTCCTTCATCCATCCATTGGTTATCATGAATTCATCCATCCATCTAGCCATTCATCCTTATGGACTTTGCACTGGAGCCCATCCCAGGAGAGAATCACACACACACACACACACACACACACACACACACACACACACACACACACACACACACACACACACACACACACACACACAAAACCATTGACACGCAAAGGCAATCGCAGAGCTCCCATCCGTGTGACTTAAAGTGGAGGAAGGCGAGCACAGCACTGGGGAGAAAGAAGCTCACCTGAACACGGGAGGGACAGGAGGGGAAACTTAATCTAAAATAAATCCCAGGTCCCTGTGAATGGAAGGGGACTTTCCTTATTTTGACCTGTTTCTCTCTCCATCTCTCTCTGTTTCCCTCCCTCAACCTCTCCTTTTATGTCTCTATCCTTTCTCTCTTTCACCTTCTGCTCTGTCCCTCTCTCCCCTTTGTCTTCCACCTCTCTATCTCTCTCCATCGATCCGCTCTCTCTCTCTCCCCTTTTCCCAATATAGTCCACTGCTGCACACCTCCCTCCTGGGCCCGGCTATGCCTGTGTGTGCCGTGTACAGTGTGCCCCCGATGTGTTTAACTCTCTCCTAGGTGGCTGGACACTGCCGTGGGGGGCCCCTGCTGGTGCCCAGACCCCCCCCCCCTTTCCCCCTCTGTAGGATAGGGAACACAAACAGACAAATGACCATGGCCCTTTTCTTTATGTTTTAAAAGATTGCTCCACTGATGGCAATTAGAAGACCCGAGAAGGGGGAGATACAGAGAGATGGGAAGAGGGGAGCAATTCAGCTTGGAGAGAGAGGGAGGGGTGGAGGGAGAGAAGAGAGGGGGGGGAAGGGGGGGAGGGAGAGAGAGAGAGAGAGAGAGAGAGAGAGAGAGAGAGGGAGAGAGAGAGAGAGAGAGAGAGAGAGAGAGAGAGAGAGAGAGAGAGAGAGAGAGAGAGAAGGAG
>OOFB01006322.1:8040-18397 GCA_900323305.1 Trachyrincus murrayi
CATGAAGAAGCTCGTTTGGCGGATTACTTAATAGACATAGACATTTTATCGTGCGGTATTATGGAAAAAATAATATTAGGCGTAGGACGGTGTGATGAGGGCGCGCGCCGCGCATCATTCCGCCTGGGGTGTCTCTCTCTCTCTCTCACTCTCTTGCTCTCTCTCTCACCTAATCACTCACCCATTCCCCCCCCTGTATACAATGCTTCTAAGTTTTGTCTCCAAGGTGACAGTCATACACACACACACACACACACACACACACACCCCGGCCTCTATTGAAATACATAGTGCACAAAACATACCGAGCACAAAGCGAGACCATGCTTATTGTTATCCTATTGTTTTGATTCATAACCTTGACAAATGTGTTCAACTTGAACTGAACTCGAAATGTTTTTTGGAGTCTGACGTTTATCATAGCAGGCAGCCTATCAGTAAAATGTTCCGGAACGGGCCTGACCTTTCCAGTCTCTAGATTCCACCTCTGTTTTCCAGCTATTGAAACGCCCGCTGAGGCGCTTGAGTAGAAAATGAGAGAGAAAGAGAAAGACACCAGTCTTTAAAGTATTTGTTTATTAAAGGATCCCCCGGTATTCAGATGCCGTCCATCAAATAAGAAGACATGAACATTATTGTTATTTTACAGTCACATGACATACAAACATAAAGCGTCTATGCATGTTGTTCTGTTTGTTAGAATCTATTAATCCTCGAAGCCTTGGGTATAAAACTCCTCTGCAGAGGATTTAGCCTCTCAGAGTAGTAAGTCGACTCCTGCCCCTGATCCGGCCGATGCCACTAAACAAATAAAACACGGGGATTGTAGGAGAAAGCACAACTCATTCGGATGAATTCTGGGACCTCCGCAGCAGAGCAAGACAAGGACGCCCTCTGTCTGAGAGAGGGGCTGTCAGACCCCCAGAGAGACCGTGTGGGCCTACAGCCAGGGACAGTTTAGAAAACAGGGAACAGAGATGTTGAATAGTGGAGTTGTTCGATTTCTGCAGGACATAAGAGCCTGTGTGTGTGTGTGTGTGTGTGTGTGTGTGTGTGTGTGTCTGTGTGTCTGTGTGTGTCCATCCATGCTCCTCTGTGTGTTTTCTACGTCAATATTTTAACGTGTAGCTGTAGTCTCTCCTACACCCACGTTTTTTTAACAGCTCGGCTAATCACGTGTCCACAATTATTCTTAATAACTATCTAGTATAACTTTAGTAGGAGTGTACACGATTCACTCTGAATCCTGATGTACAGGTTTCTATCTGACTGGACTCCCGATGTATTTCTCATGCCATGCGCTGTGCTAGGAGCTGTAATATGCTCAGGGAAAAACAGCAATGTTTGAATCCATTTGCACTTTTACATTTTAATGTATTCTTTGTTTTGGACAGAAGACAGCGTTGTGTTATTGTTACAATGATAGGCCCTTAGTCTGGCTGACAGGATGCGGGCTGGGAGGATACGCCTGCCATTGGATGCACAGCGCTAAAACCAAGTGTGGAGACAGGTCTGACTGTGTGAGACTAATAGGCCCTTGATGTAAAAAATACCTTTTAGCAATCAAAACATGAATAAAAAAGGGAAAATGTATGCATAATAGCGAGTGGTTCAATCGAGTCCTCGGTTCAGTGCTGTACACACACACCACAGGCATACAAATACCGCTGCGACCGGCTGGAATGGACCCACCCACCCGGCCCTCTCTCTGCCTAGCGGTCCACGGGGGGTGGGGGCGGGTTTTCCGATAAGCCGCGTGGCCGTCCGTTTCCTGTTTGACGTGCCCGTGGCTCCCGCTCGGTCTGCGGGTCTTCCACTATGCTGCTGAAACGGAAGAGTGTGCGAAGGGGCCGGTGAATGGGGCCCTTTGTGCGGTGGAAACTGTGAGGCCTCAGAGCTCGGCCACTCTGGGTTTCGGGACCCGGGGAGGATCTGCCTTTCTCTACTCACTCATGTGTGCTGGTCCTTAAAAACAAATGGTGGACTTTTTGCGGGATTGCCCGTGGCCAGAGACGTCTGTCTTGATCTGTTATGGTCACACTGTTTAGAATTTGTTTTGTGTGTGTGTGTGTGTGTGTAGTAGTAGTACTGTAGTAATACTGAGCATAACATGAATATTACTGGGTTTGTTTTTACTACGACTACATCATGTATAACGCTGCTTTAAATGAATACAAATTAAATAAGTTAGGTCCATGACTTTAACTTGTTTCTTCTGCAGTCTGTCCAGTTGTTTTGGCACTTTTATTTGTACAATTTGGATTGTATGCCTGGTTCTCGGCTTCACTTGTAAATTGCTTTGGATAAAAGCATCTGCTGAATGTAAAAATGTAAAAATGTAAATGTATATTGCCTGATAACACCATCAAAAGCCGGTTTATCACAGCAGGAAGATTCTTTCACAGTTTCAATCCGCTGCCTTTTGGCAGTTTACTCCACAACATGGAACCAGTTAGCCTATTCCTGGAGCGCTTCCCAAAGCCATGAAGCTCTTGCTGATAAGCAAAGAAGATTGTTTCAATGTGTCCTTGAACAAACTGGATGTTTGTTTTGAAAGTAATCAGTGGGATTTTAAAACTTGATTGTAAATCCCATTGTTGGCCGTCGTCGCTAAGCGAAGAGACAGAAAAAAGAAAACTAAAATTATAATTGTTACCATATTCAACGACTCGACAAGCTAACCTGACTCTGAAGGAAGTATGCTAAGCATCTTAGCTTCAGTGCAGGAAAAGGATTCTTTGCTTCCACAGTACACAGTACTGCTTACACAGTACTTAACTCAAAACTCGTTTTTTTGTAAAAGAAAATACAATCAAATGTAAGCCACAAACGTCAATGTTATCTTAGTGGAAGCAAAATAATGGTACTGTCCTACAGAGGGCGCTATAGTGTATTCGGCAATAGTCAATTTGCATCAACTACATTCTGCTCTGTTCAGCCACATTCATTAAAAAAAATAATGAAGCCCAACGTTAAACCACACAAAATATAAAATCGCAGAAAAAATCCTAATATCGTATCGCAATATTTACAGAATCGCAATATTTGAGGCTAACTCTGTCCCTGTGATCTGCTCCGGCTCCCCAGCCCTTCATGCCCCTGGTGAACCTGCGGTGCTCCCCAGACGTGCATCACTTCCTCTGCCAGGCCTTCGTCCCGGCGTGCACTGAGGGCACCAACGTGCTGCACCCGTGCCGAGAGCGCTGCGAGGCCGTGCTCGCGGACTGCACCAAGGACATCGCAACCTTCGGGGTCACGTGGCCGCCGGAGCTGCAGTGTGACAGGTAGGGGGACACGAGACCAGAGAGATGGGTACTGCAAAAATAATGCTCCGCTACAACTGGACATGATAAGCGAACAGGGACTGTTGTCTTTGAATGCTAAAAGATGCTTGGGTGCTTCCTGCATAACCTGCATAACATTGTTTACCTGCATAACATTGTTTACCTGCATAACATTGTTTACCTGCATAACCTGCATGATTGGATTTCTAGAAGGCAGTCTCTTTTACAAGATATAGTCCTAGTTAGTTAGTATATCATTTCACAATATATATTGTCTTTTCAAAATGGATTTCTGTTCTGATATCGACACCGGTGTCTCAATGAATAGCTGTGTTGTGTTTGCTGTTCCACAGATTGGAGATGTGCCGCTCTCCCGGTGGCTCAGCCGCTCCCCGGACCACGCCCAAGAGCTCCACGTCAGCCAAGAGGGACCTGGGATTCTGGTGCCCGCTGCAGCTGAAGACCAAGCCGGGCCAGGGCTCCTCCTTCCTGGGCGCCCCGGACTGCGCCCCGCCCTGCCAGAACATGTACTTCAAGCCCCACGAGGTGGAGTTCGCCAAGAGCTTCATCGGCGTGTGTTCCATCATCTGCCTGGCCGCCACGCTCTTCACCTTCCTCACCTTCCTCATCGACGTCAGGCGCTACCGCTACCCCGAGCGGCCCATCATCTTCTACGCCGTGTGCTACAGCCTCGTGTCGCTCATCTACTTTGCGGGCTTCCTGCTGGGCGACAGGGCGGCGTGCTCCACGGCGGCGATGCAGCCAGGCGCGGTGGACACGGTGGTGCTGGGCTCCCAGAGCAAGGGCTGCTCCCTGCTCTTCATGCTCCTCTACTTCTTCTCCACGGCCGGCATGATCTGGTGGGTGATCCTCACCATCACCTGGTTCCTCGCCGCCGGGCCCAAGTGGAGCTGCGAAGCCATCGAGAAGAAGGCGGTGGGTGGCCTCGTTGATTCGCCGGGTTGTTCAACTTCTGGGGGAGAGGTTTCCATGTTTTTGGGGTGAAGCAACCTTCCGGAAGGACTGGAAGAGAGGATTGTTTCTGTAATGTCACCTATATAAGCACGTGCTTGGAAATGAAAACTAATCTAAACGCATGACTTACATGACAATCTAGCGTCATGAATTATGAAATAAGCTGCCGTTGATGGGTGATAGGAATAGCTTCTGGTAGGCGAGATGTGTATATCACGTCTTGTATACACTATATTAAACATTAACCTTACAACATTAACATAATTAACATAATCAATGCGTTAAATTACATTAAAGAACAAAACGACAGTAAAAGTCTTTAACATTAAAATCTTACATTTTTAGTGACTAGTAACATTGGAATAGTTACTAGTACATAACGAATATAATGAGTATATTATTAGGAGCAGAGTTAGCCTTCCTCTGTCCGTGCTAACAGCATTAGCATGATGTGTGCGCAGGTGTGGTTCCACTCTGCGGCCTGGGGGATCCCGGGGGCCCTGACCATCCTGCTGCTGGCCCTCAACAAGGTGGAGGGGGACAGCATCAGCGGCGTGTGCTTCGTGGGCCTCTACGACCTGGACGCCCTACGCTACTTTGTGCTGGCGCCGCTGTGCGCCAGCGTGCTGGTGGGCCTCTCGCTGCTGCTGGCCGGCATCGTGTCCCTCAACAACGTGCGGCAGGTGATCCAGGACGACCAGCGCAACCAGGGCAAGCTGAAGAAGTTCATGATCCGCATCGGCGTGTTCAGCACGCTGTACCTGGCGCCGCTGCTCACGCTGCTGGCGTGCTACACCTACGAGCAGAGCCAGCGGCGTGCCTGGGAGAGCACCTGGATCAACGACCGCTGCCAGGAGTACAGCATCCCCTGCTCCCATAGGGTAGGCTCAGCCGGGGGGGGGGGGGGTGTGTGTGTGGTTTTATATTACAGATTATATTATTTATATTAATGATACAGTGTCAGTATTGGGGAATGTCCCAAATACCAGGATTCAATCAGCCAACATCCACCTCAAATGATTCTCCATACATGGAGGCATGTTGGACCTCTATACCAGGAAAACTAATACTTGCCTCATAACGATGTCGAACTAGCGATTAAGTCAACGTTGTTCAGTCAGGCTTATGGAATTAGTAGCAAGTATTAGCAGATCCCCAGAATGGATATTGGCAGCCACAATACATTTTGGTGCTGCTAACAACCGATGGACGCGTCTGCATGAGCGTGCGTCAGACTCCTTGTTTGTTCCAAATTAGATTAGTACAATACAGAAGAACACAGACACTCACACGGACGCCCGCTTCACGTCACGAGGTTTCTATTTTGTTATTATTATTATTATTGTTTGGCTTCTTTGTTCCCAGACGACAGAGAGTGCCCGTCCCGACCTGGCGCTGTTCCTGGTCAAGTACCTGATGACCCTGGTGGTGGGCATCTCCGCCGTGTTCTGGGTCAGCAGCAAGAAGACGTGCTCCCAGTGGGCCTTCTTCTTCAACCGCACCCGCAAGAGAGAGTAAGAGAGGAGTCTGAGACGCCAGGCGCTCACGTGTTCACCAGGAGCCGTTTACAACACGCCATAAGAAATATACATCATGCCATTAGTTTGTGTAGCGTTGCTGTATTTGTATCGGTGGTATGCTGTGTGTTTCTGTGTAGTATTTGCATTTCGGTAGATATTAGAAGTAGTGTTGTCAGCTATAGATGGATATTAGATAGATAGTAAATTCAATTAAAGTAACACAGACACACAAGCGATTGAAGACCCAGGCGACAGCCTTGCCCTGTAATGTGAATAACATGATACTGGTCACCCCGGTGGTCACCGCGTGCCCTGTAATGTGAATAACACGATACTGGTCACCCCGGTGGTCACCGCGTGCTCTGCACCCAACAGCCCGATCAGCGAGAGCCGCCGGGTGCTTCAGGAGTCCTGCGAGTTCTTCCTCAAGCATAACAGTCGCGTGCAGCACAAGAAGAAACACTACAAGCCCAGCTCCCACAAGCTGAAGGTCGTCTCCAAGTCCATGGGCACCAGCACCGCCGCCGGGACCGCCGGCGAGTCCTCCACCGCCGTCTCCTCGACCGCCATCTCCGTCAACGCCCCCGCCGTGGTCGACGGCCACCGCGGCCACGGCGCCGGGGTTGTGGCAGGGGGGGGAGGCCCGAGCGTCGTCTCCCCGGGACCCTTCGCCGACCCCAGGGGCTCGTCGGAGATCTCTGAGAACCAGAGGAGGGAGCACCTGGAGCGGGCGACCTCCGGCCGGGGCTCTCGCCGCGGGGGGGAGAGAGACAAAGAGAGGGAGACGGGGGAGAGACGGAGTAAGACTGGGAGCTCCAGTAAAGTCAGCAGCCGTTCTGAGAGCTTCCGGCGCCTTCCAGACGGAAGGTAAGTCACTGAAAATACTTTGGTCTTAAGTGTAGGACTCGTACATCAGAATGCATCATGGGATTTTTTTGTTGGTGATACTCCACCATATTGAGAGGCCTCAAGAGAGTCGTGGTGTAATCCTAAACCAACGTGAATATACCAGAACCTAGGATAATGAACACGTTGGTTTGCCACGTCTCGCGTGAGAAACGCTGTGGCGGTTTCAAACACAACAACGTCTCCCCGTAATCTTCCACGGGATGAAGTCCTCGCTTCTTAAAATGTAATAACAATAATGTCTTCGTAATTCGCTGTTTCTGTCTCAGGGTGACTCCCAGGAGTGACCTATCAGAGGCCAGGCAGCACCCCGGTGGACAGCATCATCCAGCTTTAAACCTATCACACAGCGCCAGAGGCTCCTCCTCCCGTCTGGTGCACCAGGTCCAGGAAGACAACAAGGACAAAGAGAACAAGGACAATAGCTGCTGAGATGTCCTCCTGCTATCCACAAGCCACACGTCCACACGTCTATACGTCCACACGTCCATACGTCCACACGTCCATACGTCCATCATCCTTCCACCCATCCATCATCCATACATCCGTCCGTTCCACCTCCCAGCCAATGAACCAACCAACCAAACCAACCAACCATTGATGTTTAGTTTAGAAAGTCTGTTACAAACGCCAGCTGTTATCTGTGTGTATCTCATGTGTTTGTGACAGACTTGTATTTCTGTGTATCTCAACGTGTTATTGTATTAGTTACGTCATAGTTGGTCGTTAGAAGGAGGTTTCAGCACACGCCAAGCTTTTTAAACTGTTGTGTGTTTCACCGTCCAGGCGATGGGGTCACTCAGGGCCCTCTGCTGGTATATATTCATTTCATCTTTTTAACGGTGGCTTCGTGTCACTTTATTAGCTTTATTGTGCCGTTAAGACAGAAAGCCTTTCCGCTGTGTGATGCCTGTCTTTGTTTTATATATTACAAGCAATTCACAACACGTGGAAACCTATTTTGGGGATTTCCATATAAATACCTTGTCCGTGTAACTGCAAGCTGTAGTGAACAAATGCAATATATATGTAAATAATGTTTAGATACGTCTCTTTCACTGGGTTAGTCTTACACTGGGTGTTGGTGAGGTGATGCTGTCGCCAATCTAACAGCTAGATGGTCGTTCTTTTTAGTTTTTTTGTAAAAGCAACTGTCTTGACATTTCTTTTTTTTAGCAAATGTAGTTAGACACTTTTTTTATACTGTTTTCAAACGGCCTTGTTTATGTGATTCAAACTGCATATTTTGAGACGATGCAGAGTGTTTCAGTTCAGTTCTATTTCCAATCATTGTGCTGAACTCAATACACACCCTCATCTTTAGTTGTCAATAACTTACGCTTTACACTTAAGGCTCTTCTAGAAGAATATACACATAATGCTTGGGTGAAATTGCTACTGCACGTGTGTTTATACGGTATAACTATTTGTGGTTAAATAATGTAAAAAAAGAAAAACATTGAAATCACTTTGCACTGTGTATACAAGTGTCTCAAATAGGTCTAAGACTTTGTGGTGCTGCTTATGGGTTATTTATATGAATTATGGACCATATTCTCTTCATCTCATGAATCGTCATTTGCGACCCAGTATTTAATGGTCTGTGCTGTATAGAGAACCGATTAACCCCTTCTGGCTGTCTTTTACCATTTGGGAGTTCAAGAAAGGTTTTTCTTCACGCAATAAAAGGGAATTATTTTCTTAAAACTTTTATAAGCCTATTAGGCTGTGGCAATATATAGCCCTTAGTCAGTTTACCTAGCGTTGATTTCCTTTCTACTGTTTTCTACTGTTTTTAAAATGTTTTTTATAGGCCTATACCTTTGTATGATTCATTCAAATGTTTAGCCTATTAGGCCTATGCCAATTTCTTATTTGCTAAAAATGTTATTGGATAATAAAATTTCAATAAAAGAATGTTGAAACGTGTATTAATGAGTCTTTTAGAATGAGTGAAACAACGTAACTTAATCTACAATATTAACTCGCTCATAAGTTGACTGGTTCTCCCCGTTTTGCCCTGCCTCCTAACCTCTTTCCCTGCCTCCTAACCTCTTTCCCTGCCTCCTAACCTCTTTCTCTGCCTCCTAACCTCTTTCCCGTCTCATCTCACGACGGAACGCCTGGAACAGGATGCCCCAAATAAGCGTTATTGGCGAGAGAGAGGGCGGGACTTTCTATACAGGGATATCCGTTTCCGTTATATGTTTCCGATATTGCTTTGTCAACATTTTCGTAAAAAGTCCAGATTTACTCTCCTTGTTGTTGTTGTTGTTGTTGTTGTTAATCTTGTCATGTTCTTATTCTTCTCGCTCCGGCGACTGTTAACTGGCGTACACAGCTCATAGGAAGAGACCGGAAAATGCATTGCGTAGACCGGGATAACGCTACGATTCAGGATCCTCTCTCAGCCTACCTGCATCCTCGACTGAAAACTCCTGTTGGAGCCAAGCTCTGGCTCACATCGCATCTTCGCGGAGACACGATGTCCCCTTTCGGCCGACTGCTGCTGCTCGTCTGCCTCGTTGTTCCTCTTTCTGCGCTGGAGAAGGTGAGGAACCGAGGCTACCGAAAGGATGCAGAGTTTGATAAGGTAGGACAAATTCACATGAAGGCAAATATAGGACAACAGTTTCCCATTCCAACAGAGCCGTTTCTAAACGTTTTCTCTTTGTTTGTGTATATGCATATTATATATTATATATATCCTATAGGCTATATTTAATATAGGCAGACTTTCAGGGAGAACTTTTAGGCTACTTTTGCGTGATTATTAAATTACAAATAGTGGAAAGCCTAATAGCCAATGTAGTCTTTTATTGACAGTAACTTTTAGACATAGGCCTATTTGTTATACGTGGCTTCCTTCCAGCAGACACAATGAACAAAAAGAAGCCAGACAGGAAGTTCTGATATTGAGATTGAGTCTGACTTTTCTTTTTCTTTTTTCTGTCTCAGTGAATCAGAATTGACAACACATGGCAAAAAGCTTTAAACAGCAATCCTAATATTGCAGGCCTATTATGTGTCACGCTTTGCAGGCTAGATGCAAATGCTCCATCTAAATACCACTAACCCTATGCTGAAGATATTGACTGACACCAGATTGTATCATGAATCTAGTAACTCATGTCGCCTTCTGTACCTAGTGCACTGGAAACGATGCAGACAATCCCAACTGCACTAGAATCTCAGAGGAAGCACGATCTACTAGTTCAAACACCATGGTAATCATCCAGCATATTCATATCATATTATTTAAACCAATGGGGGGGGGGGGAATGAAATTTGAACATTAAAAAAAATTGAAATTTTGCTTTTGAAATTGCCAAATCACCAAAAGCCATTCACTGCATGTTTTGCATAACTTTTTTGGCCCTTGCGTCAATAAAATGCTTCTGATGCTTCTGATGCTTCTGGTGCTTCTGATGCTTCTGATGCTTCTGATGCTTCTGGTGCTTCTGGTGCTTCTGATGCATGCCCGTTGCTTGAGGAAGGCCTGCACTGCTAATGTGTTAAGATTCAACGTTCAGGCAAGCACTGCTACACACTCACCAGGCGGGAGGTTAGTGTACAAGTCAGCTGTAAAGTTCAGTGGACAGAGGCTCCATTCACCATAGTGTAGACTTTGAATGGTGTCCAAAATACAAACCCCAGCCTTACTAACATGTC
>OOFB01006322.1:18715-36481 GCA_900323305.1 Trachyrincus murrayi
CTTCTGATGCTTCTGATGCTTCTGGTGCTTCTGATGCTTCTGATGCTTCTGATGCTTCTGGTGCTTCTGGTGCTTCTGATGCATGCCCGTTGCTTGAGGAAGGCCTGCACTGCTAATGTGTTAAGATTCAACGTTCAGGCAAGCACTGCTACACACTCACCAGGCGGGAGGTTAGTGTACAAGTCAGCTGTAAAGTTCAGTGGACAGAGGCTCCATTCACCATAGTGTAGACTTTGAATGGTGTCCAAAATACAAACCCCAGCCTTACTAACATGTCGCAATTTATTTCACATTTTTTAATACCAAACCCTATTGGCAAAATGACTTTCCTATTGAAGTGGTCTGCGATGGTAGACTATTCATGGTCAAATAATAATGTTATTTTTATATTTTTACACAGACAACTTCCATTAGATCACATGCGATGCCACCACATATTCCATTCAAATTCAGCATTTTACTGGCCACTGTACTGCAGAGGGTGATGTCATGCACCACGGTGCCAGCAGAGCACAGCAGATGGTCTGGTGGCTCCGGGAGGGCCACTTGATGACTAAAACAGACCATGGGCTCTTCCAGCAGCTAGCCGTGCATCTATAAACCCATGAGATGAGATCTGATGCTCTTCAGTATTCAGTATCCTCGCTTTCAGATTTGCAATCCTTGGATTTGCAAATCCAAGGCTAAAAATCTGAAATAAGTCCTCCCAGGGGCCAACCTCCGCCCACCCGTTTAAGTCAGGGCTCCGGCTTGAAACCGGAGATTATGTTTTCTCTGGAGGACTCCGTTGCTTTGGCTTTTGGCCATGTTGCGCCTCGACTCCCACTCAACCCTATGCTTATAAAAACAAGGCGGTGATAGTCTTTGTTGAAGACCACAGCCTCAGTGGGCACCAGAGCCGGCTCTATGGCAGCACTGTTGTCATCTCAAAACACTGTTTAGACAGCATGCACGACCTGCCTTAGTTTACAATGCATCCAAGCATTCAAATCAAACTCTCTCGTAATGAAAACATTTCCCTCTGACGATTATCTATCCTCCGATGTGGTAATCTATCTGCAGGCGTCTGTTTTCTCTTGGTCGACCACATGATTACAACCAAATGTCACCTTGTAACTGCATTAGCGCTCTCCCTCTCCCTGTGTGGTGTTGTTGGCTACCTCGGCTGACTAGCCTGCCTGTCTGTCTGGGATTGAGTCAGCAGCGTCGCAAAAAGACAGCATCTGTTTTAAACATAGCTGCTGGACGATGTCTGCAGGACTGTGACTCACTCCAGGATATCTCGTGGTCAGACGCCGACCAGGAACCTCCCGAGTTTAAGTGTCACCACAAGACCTTGAGTGGCAGAAACCTCGTGTGGCCTCATCAACTCACTTCATGGCTTAATGACGGGACTTGGTTTTTGTGGTAGCCTGTACGATAATCCAATTTTCTGATTTACACTCAAACACTAAGGTAGTTGTATTATGTGATGTGTGTGGGATATGATTCATAACTGTGTGTGTGTGTGTGTGTGTGTGAGAGAAGGCTAAATGGATGACACCTTGTAGAACGTAGATCGTAATTCGTTTCAGAGCAATGAAGGACACATTAGGGATTAATATGTAGGGAATAACTCCTAGGAAACTGATATGACTTCTTCTTCAGACAGTGTGTCTTTCCTTATCATCACAAGCACCACTACCACACCTTCCCTCTCCAACTCCACTTCCCTGTTTTCTCTCGGCCGTATTTTACACCCAAGTACGGAAGCTGTCTGCAGGGGCCAGCCGGTAACCCCGGCAGAGAGGGAAACCCCGGAGCGAACGGCATCCCCGGGACGCCGGGCATTCCCGGCCGCGATGGCATGAGAGGCGAGAAGGGCGAGTGTGTGAGCGAGGTCTTCGAGGAACCCTGGAGACCCAACTACAAGCAGTGTGTCTGGAGCTCCCTCAACTACGGCATCGACCTGGGCAAAATAGCAGTAAGTAAATTCAATGTAATCACCCTCATGTACCTTACTACATTAACCATGAAGCATATTAAAGGAGCAGTAGGCAATATTTCTGTAAAATAATTAAGTAAAAAAACCAGCAGCTATCTGTAAATCCAATGTTCTGCAAAAAAAAGAGTGTATTCTACGAGCGCCTTATGACCCACCGGCCAAAAAAACAACCAATCAGGGCTAGTTTTGTAGCTACCAATCAGGTCAATCTCTACAAAGTCAAGTTCCTGGTTGCCTTTCTCTGCCCAACTACGCTGATCTTCGCGTTTACGATTGGACATCGTTTGGTGGGAGGGGCTTAAGGCAGGGGGGCTTTTTTCCCCTTCTGTCTTTTCAAATTCTTGTCGGCTGGTGGAATTTCCTCTAAATCTTGCCTACTGCTCCTTTAAATGTAGTATATTAATGGACGAGTATAAATGCAAAAGAAAATATCTGTTGATTGTAAAGTTTTTGCATGCTGTACATCTGTGATATACTTTTAGTTGCTGGAAGTCTGCTGTGAGTATAAGTCAAGACAATAGACCAATAGTCCAAAACAATCAATGATATAACCTCTATATTTCGTGCTGGTTTCAGGACTGCACGTTTACCAAGCTGCGCTCAGACAGTGCCCTGAGAGTTCTCTTCAGCGGCTCCCTCAGACTGAAGTGTAAGGCAGCGTGCTGCCAGCGATGGTACTTCACCTTTAATGGTGCAGAGTGTACAGGGCCTCTGCCCGTCGAGTCTATAATCTACCTGGATCAGGGCAGCCCAGAGCTCAACTCAACCATCAACATCCACAGAACATCTTCAGGTAAGGACGGAACTGAGGGACATGCGCTTGCGTAACTATATTATAGTCCTATAAAAGTATGATTCGTTTAGTATTAGTCTGTGGGAGTAGTTTGAAGTTGTTTCCCCATAGGTTATACCTATGTTTTGAGATATGTGATGTGTTTTGTGATATATGAAAATTTCTAAATGTTTCTAGAATATTGATATGAAGTTATAAATATAGGCTCATAAGTTCAACATTATCATATATATAATTTGTACTTGTAAATTACTATGTCCTGTACGATGCTATTTTAGGGTACGGTTTCTTAAGCTAAAGTTAAAGTACAATAAAAAGATACAGCTCTAAGGCAGAGCCTCTGAAAAGGTCTTCCTGTACGCAATATGCTTTCAATTAGCTTCAAACCGCTGTGCTGGGAAATGAACGCCTGTTCAGGCTTCAGGGCTGGGGTGTGAACGTGACATGACTGTACCGTGCTCCGTGTGTCTGCTCCCCAGTGGAAGGGTTGTGTGAGGGCGTGAAGTCGGGCCTGGTGGACGTGGCTGTTTGGGTGGGGACGTGTGCCGACTACCCCAGGGGTGACGCATCCACAGGCTGGAATTCTGTCTCCAGGATAGTCATTGAAGAGCTTCCAAAATCTTTGTGAAACGTATATATATAATTACTGGAAGGGCAGGCAGCGGCGTTATCTTCCTCTACCCAATGATCAGGTGTGGCTGGTACATGAGAAGGGATTTTTTAACTTGAATGTATTCTTAATGTAATGCTAAGTTTAAATAGAGGAGTACTGTAATTCTGTCCAAACAGAAGTAGTTGTTTTTACTGTACACTGCTAATGCTTTGTAGCATACGCAGTGAAGCAAACTGATTTGTGACCATTATTAAAGTATTCATTTTTTTTATAACTTAAGTTTAATCACTTGTTGTCTCAGTCTCATTGAAAGTCATCATTTCACTTTTGTATTGTATTAGCATGATTATGAAATAAATTATAACAGATATGTATTTGCTGTATTTCAAAAAGACCAGGTCACTGTTGTCAAAAAGGAAATATTAAATTAAAGACTCAAAAAATATTAAAATTACATTTCCACACAAATTTTACACACATGTAAACAAAGGAGGAAAACAAATACTACACTACAATGTGAAAATGCTCCCATGCATTTTGTAAAAAAATCATATCATCATACGGTATATTAATTAATAAGAGCCTTATGAAAGCAACTATAAATCTGAGAACAAAGGTTGTGTTTAGATGTGGTTAAGTGATGGTTTGAGATTTGTTTCCGGTTAAGCTTCAATTTTAGGAGGAAATCTTTCCAACTCTGAGTCAAAGCCATGTATTTTGCACGGATGCAGTTTAAAGCTCTCGCTCTCTAATTCCAAGAGACCGATGTGTGGCGAGTCTATTTTAAGATTCTCTTGATGTAACTCAATAACCCTGTTCAGGAGTGGAAAAACACCATCGCAAGAGTATCCCAAATACACTCCCACAGCACATCCAGTCTAGTCCTGGCTTAACCACGCAGCAGTGATGCCGTTGTTGCTCCTGGCAACATCATGAGTTCATAAGTGCAACCAAGTCCCTCAAGCTGTGTCGGCCGACTTGGCAGCGTCTCGGTCAATGTGGCACCCCCCCCTCCCTCACCCAGCGGTGCACGGCCGGTCTCCAGACCCGCTGTCTCTGGTTTCTGTTTTGTTTGTTATTTTTCCGAGACTCGGACTCATTTGGTCTGTCCCAGCAGTAAGCGAGACACGTTCTCGTACACGACGAAGGTGATGCAGCAGGCCGGAGTGACGCGGATCACGTTGGGCACGATGCCTTTGTAGAAGCCCAGGGGGCCTTCATTCCTGCGGAGAGGGATACAAAGATCTGTCACGACGTCTGTGTGTGTGTAATGAACCTCAAAAGACTCTCACTGCAAATTAAATCCCACGTTTGTTATTGGCCAATTCATTTCTATCTCTAGAGGAAGATCAGAGTTTTAAAGCAGATTTTTTCAGAACGACGCAAACTTTGCACTCAATACAACTTCAGTGAATCTGGATGACGTACCTCCACGTCCTCCTGAGGACGTCCACGACGCCCGTGTACGTATTGTGCTGGTCCTGCAGGCGAGCCCGCACCACCTGATATGGGTACGTCGTCACCACAGCAAATATTTTGGACAGGGCTGCCATTGTGATGTACTCCAAGGGATTCTGTGGAGGAGGGACACACGTGATGTATACACACTTATGTATACTTATATATGACTTATATATGACACATATTTACAGGTGAGAGAGACGTTTACATGAGGCCAACAGCCATAGGTTTACATGAAGACCTGGAATTCGTTTCCTCAGGGACCATGGTTCCTCAGGGGCCATGGTTCCTCAGGGCCCGCTGACTCACCAGCTTCTGCTCTGGAGCCATGTTCTTGTACTTGGTGTAGTCCCTCTTCAGCTCTTCATAGGCCATGAACTGGAGCGCCCCATGAGACGTCCCGAACAATCCAGGGATGTACCCCTTAAGAAAATATACAAGAACATCATGAATTCAAACCATGATATGCATTGTGCTATGCTAAGATTTAGAACTTCCTCTTAGAACAATGACTCTGTGTGTTTATTATGTATTACTGTGGTTGAAGAGTGCCCTCTAGTGGTAACTCCAATACACCCCAACCAGAAACACGTTATTGACTGAAGGAGGTATTACAAGTAAAGCTGAAGGTTCTTTAAAACAATTCCTTAGTAGTAGCTTACACATTTACCAAACGTAATTCCCGATTGAACACCTACTCTGTATAGTCCGCGCACTCCCTCCTGCCGGTAGATCTTGACCAATGCGTCCAGCATGCCCTTGTACTGCTTGCTGGTTGGGTCACTGTTGTATTGCAGAATCAGCCTCGTCTTGGTAACCCAGATCGGGTTGGTTATTGTAAGAGCCAATACACCTTTGTTGTAAAGGGACACGCAGTAAGGAACACGTTGGATTCAGGGCAGGGTGCAAGGATGCACAATTTCTAACGCAGACACACAATGTTTATGCTCTACTACGGCATTCTAACACATTAATAAATGTGAATAAATTCATTATCTGCAAACTTAATCAAAATGTATATTCCAAGGGCCTAGTTTCTATCCTCATTTCTCCTCACAATGTGAGCGGGGCTTGTGACGCTGTTGCATAAGCCAAAAGGAAGGATGACTAAGAGCTATGAAACTAAAAAATAAACATCAATGGTTGAATGCCATCTTTTTCAATATCAATTAAAGTTGTTCCAGCCATAGTTAAAATCTATTCACACCCCCCGAGAACATTCCAGATCATTAAGGCTTTTGAGCGGCTTACTTTGAAACCCATAACTTGATTTAAAAACAGAAAACCCCATGACTTTGGGGACTGAATAGAGGAGACATAAGATAATTATCATTTGCCCAACATGTGAGCAGCGTTATCTGTGTGTGGTTGGGGGGAAGCCAGTATTGATTATCGGTGTGTGTCAGTAGGGCAGCGAGGGCAGCCGGGGCCAGGTTAAAAGCGGTGCTAACCTGCTTCAGCCGCAGACACCAGGTGCTCTGTGGCGCTCAGCTCTGTTTGACGACCTTCCCTCGTGTACGCTTTGATGGCGTTGTAACTGTGGGGAGAGTTAGCATAGCAAATGTTAGACACGTTACCAGTACAAATATATGCAGACATGAACAGACAATCATAACACTATAATACTCACTCCTCCTGTTAGTTAGGGTTATATTCTCGTAAGAATAATCTTGTGAGAAAGTCAGTAAAAGTAGGGAACATAGTTGATGCGTTGTTTATTCTAATATTTATTCATTTCATGTATGTATTATGTTCTACTAATATTGTTGAAATGCATCTTCCTAGTGCTTGTATGCCAATATTTTCCCCTCTTCTTGCAGGTTTGATACACACTGAGATGTGACACTTTAATGAAGTACACAGTTGCTATTTCGTGTATGATTGACTGACTGACTGACTGACTGTGTGTGAGTGGGACACGACATGGCGGACAGCTTTACTTACAAGAAGAAGTAAAGACCCCAGGAGGCCCCAGCACCCCAGATGTTGGGTGTGACTCCTTGGTAGAGCCCCCTCAGACCTTCTTGTTGCAGGACACTCCTCATACAATGCATGATGCCACTGTACTTAGGTCTCAAGTCCAGCCCGTCGTTCACTGGACGAAAACAAAACATGTGTGTGAGCAACGATCAATGGAAGAGGGAACACGTGTTCGTGCCACTGCCACTGTCACTCACACACACACGCACGCACGCACGCACACACGTGTTGTGTTGTGTTGTGTTGTGTCACAACCCACCTACCTGCGAACCTGATCTTGACTAAATCCAAAGGATGGAGCACCAGGGTTGACACTACGCCCCCACCCAGCCCTGCCACCAGGTTCTCCATCTTCACATGCCTGAGGAACTGCTGGATATTCCCCGAGACGGAGGAAGTCGTCGGTTTGACGTCCACGCTGCCGGCACCTGGGGGAGAACTCATGATGTCGTGCTAGCTCGGCTACCCGATAGCTCTGTTACCACCCCGGCGCCAGGACCTGGTCCTTGACTATTCAATGTTATTACACTAACATGAACGCGTGTGATTTCTCGCTGGTGCCATGTGGGCGGTGTCTGCTCCACCCGGCAGGACCCTGTCTGACCTTGCTCTACGCTGACTTCTCCAGCGTGGTGTAAAAGGAAAAGCGTGCTACGCAACGTGACGTACGCATATCCCACAATGCACCGCGGCCACGTGTTAGCGCCCTGCAGGCTCCTCTTCTGGGAAGGGAAGCGTGGATGTAGAAGTATTAGTGAAGCAAGGGGGGAATCAAGAATATGGGAAGGAAGAGGAAAGAGGTGGCAAGGGATGAGGGAAATGTAAAAAGAAAGGCAGACAGTTCAGGGGGGGTCTGCAGGGAGAGAGGACGTAAGAAACTATTTACAAGGTTAAGGTTGGGACATTGCAGCTGAAATAAGTATGGAAGCCTACCTACAGGAACATGTCATTTTGGCACCGAAGTACAAACAGTGGAGCATGTTCTGTTACACTGTGTGAGAAACAACAGGGAAGGGGATAGATTAATGTGGACATGAGAAAGACAGGGGTACATATAATATAATATATACTATATTATATATATATTGACCACATTTAAAGTATTACAACGCTCTTCTGATGAATTGAGCAAATGTGTGTTTTTGTTTAGGGAAACGGGGTTGGTTAATGAACAGTGTAGTTCCACTTTGAACCTGTGGCCCCCCTCCCGTGCAGCAGGGGCGGTGGTGCACCGAAGACCTCGGAGGAAGACCTCCTGAAAGACCGTAGAAGAAGAATGTCGGCTCACGTGACCTCACAACGTCAACACATGGCCACGCTCTCGTAAAATGAATAGAAATAAATAGAAATATATATACAGTTTTTTAATACACGCACACTTTGTCAACAACACAATGAAGGTTAAAGTGTTGTCCAGGAACCCGGACGACTATGTCCGCGAAACCAAATACGACATCCAGCGCGGTGAGTCCTTAAAGCTCACATTCACCACACGCATGCTCGGCTAGCTTAGCATGTCTCTGCAGCCATGCGTCTTTTACAAATAGTATCGTAGCAAACTGAAGAAATGAACTATTCACCAGTTTGATAGGTACATTAACACTAGATGCAATTCAATTAAAAAGTGTAATATTTGAGTCGCAACGAATCCATTGAAACCTGACTATGTTGTGTGCACCATAACCCAGCAGCCTGTTATTCAAACAGTCAATGTCTCAATCACTTTTAAATTGTCATTATTCATGTTTCTATTGTGTTTGCTTTTTAGTTCCAAGAAATTACGACCCGACCCTCCATCCATTTGAAGTTCCGAGGGAGTACACCCGGGCCATGAACGCCACTAAGCTGGAGCGAGTGCTGGCCAAGCCCTTCCTGGCGTCTCTGGACGGCCACAGAGATGCCGTCAACTGCATGGCCAAGCACTGCACCAGTCTGTCCACCCTGCTGTCTGGCTCATGTGACGGAGAGGTACACACACACACACTGTGAACATTAGTTTAATGGAACGTACCCGTATCTTTAAGTATGTACATAAAGATCCAGCGTTTCCTTGACATCTTTGCTGTAAAGACGCTACGGTTGCAGAAATGTTGTCTTAATGTTATCGGTGCACGCCTCTTTAATTTGATCCTCAGGTGAAAGTGTGGAATCTGACCAAGCACCATTGTGTCCGCACAATCCAAGCACACGAGGGCTTTGTTCGCGGGATAGTAGTTCGCTTCTGTGGCACTTCGTTTTTCTCGGTAAATGTCTATTATCGATCCGTTATTTACTATTTGTCATACGTGAAGCCAAGACGTGAACGTCGTTCTGATATATGGTGGCTTGTGACAGGTTGGTGACGACAAGACGATCAAACAGTGGAGTATGGAAGCACCGGCCTACGGCGTGGAGGAGGAACCTATTAATACTATTCTGGGCAAGGTACTGTTGGACTCCTCTGGCATCCCATAGAGACAGCCGTTTGCTTTTCTCAGTGTTGTCTGATCGTATCAGAATCAAATACTTTATTGATCCCCGGGGGGGAAATTGGGTCACGTTGCTCCATTCTAGAATATAAATATAAAAAATAGATATATATTCACACTGAATGTTGAACTGCAGTGATTCAGACTAAACTATGCAACACAGATATAGTGTAGCTGTTTGGCATGCAGCTTTGTCAACTGGTTTCATGTTAAAATGATTGGGTTGCCTTATTGAAACCCTGTTACTATTAATTGGCATGCTGACTAAACTATTGCAAATTCCACTGATACCTAAACACAACAGTGTTGTGTTTTTGAACCATAGTGGTGACAACTGAAGATGTATCTTCTCCCTGTAGCCTTAAAGGTCTGTTGCATAGTTTAGCTCTGGAATGACTAATCTCCATGGAGTGCTAATGTACGTGCTGTCCTCTCTGCAGACCGTGTTCACCGGTCTGGACCATCATCAGAAGGAGGGCACATTTGCCACCTGTGGCCAACATGTGGACATCTGGGACGAGCAGAGGAGCACCCCCATCCGCTCCTTCAGCTGGGGTGTGGAGAGCTTCAGCTCCGTGCGCTTCAATCCAGTAGAGGTGAGCTGCCGTCCCTCTCATATACATATCCCACGCCCCTAGCGTAAGCACGTGCATATTCATGGTTGGATTAATTAATGAAAATATGAAGAACATCTCCACTCCTTTTCCTGGAGTTTTATGGTCGTTTTGTCATGGAAAAGTGATTGTTTTTTCCAGACGGAGATTCTTGCTAGCTGTGCGTCCGACAGAAGTATAGTCCTTTATGACATGCGGGAGTCAACGCCACTTAAAAAGGTAAGTGATGATCAAACATATATAGTTTATATATATAAAGTTTGTCGCAATAGCAAATTAATGACAACCATGTTGGGCATGAGCATCCGCAAGTAACACCGTGTGATATGCAAGTCTGGAAGAAATTTAGTATGTGGAATGTGACCATATGTGGTATCGGCTGTCAGCTACTGGCTTAGGTTCAGGTGTTATGTTTCTTTTAGGTTAACGTTTTATACAAAGTGTTGTTGACCTGAGTTAATAGTTTAATATTAGTCAGAGCAAATCTTCAATTTTGATAAATAGTTCTGCATTGAAATCGGCACATCCTCTAAAAATATTCAGTTAACCTTGGACATCTCCAAATATTCAGTTAACCTTGGACATCTCCAAATATTCAGTTAACCTGGGACATCTCCAAATATTCAGTTAACCTGGGACATCTCCAAATATTCAGTTAACCTGGGACATCTCCAAATATTCAGTTAACCTGGGACTTCTCTTGTTCCTCTCAGGTTATCATGACGATGAGAAGCAACACGCTCTCATGGAACCCTATGGAAGCATTTTATTTCACGTGTGCCAATGAGGATTATAAGTGAGTAGAATGTATTTAGTTAGGTTTTAATAGTACACTATTATAATTGTGTGACCATGTTAAATGCAACATCCGTGTCAATGTGTGTGATCGTCCTCCTTTGCCTGACTCCTCCCTACCAATGTATTGCTGAGCTGCCCCTCTGGTTCCCCTCCAGTCTGTACACGTATGACATGAGGTACCTGGAGAAGCCGGTCACCGTGCACATGGACCACGTCTCCGCGGTGCTCGACGTGGACTACGCACCCACCGGCCGGGAGTTCGTCTCCGCCAGCTTCGACAAGAGCATCCGCATCTTCCCCAAGGACACCAGGCACAGCAGGTCAGGGGGTCCACAACCACCCGATCCGTTATTTTGTCCATTCATCTAAACGATTGTTTTTCAACCAAAAACACATGCGTTTATTACCAATATTGAAGTCGACGCATTTTCGGCGTCTCAGTCATCAATGAGGTCGACGGATCGTGGCAGCCCTACACCCGAATACAACTGAATGTCATTCTGACCATGAAACTAATTTGACATAAATCTCCCTTTTTATTGTCGTTGATTTTTTTTGTCTTAACCGACACTAAATTGTGATTTCCTGAACTCTAGTCTCCATTTTCAATAACAACTCCTCAGGTTGTGTAAACATGGGACACGTTGTGTTCTTCATCGTCTTATTTAACATAAGAACGTTCTCCGTTGTGTACAGCGACCACATTTTTCTGTTTTTGGAAACGGCCAAAGCAGAGAGATTAATTCGCCACCTGCGTTAGTTACGGACTGAAGTGTTGAAGAGGTGTTTGTGTTCCCGCTGCTCCAGGGAGGTCTACCACACCAAGCGCATGCAGCACGTGGTCTGTGTCAAGTGGTCGGCGGACAACAAGTATCTGCTGAGCGGCTCCGATGAAATGAACATCCGCTTGTGGAAAGCTAATGCAGCCGAGAAGCTGGGAGTGGTGAGTCCTGACCGCCACACATTTTCACTACACGGGGGGATGTATTGCACAGTAATTGACATGGACCTGGCTAAGCCAAAGATCACACTGGTGTCATTTTTTAAGTGTAAGAAAAAATGCCCGTTTTGGCCTGTGAGGTTCACTATTCTCAGAGTACCCTGGGTTGCCAGATATGAAACAAATTGGCACACAAACACAGCGTGCTGCAGCCATGGAAGCAAGCAAACTAACTGGATCAACTGAGATTGTAATAGATTCTACCCGACCTAAAAAGCCTCGTCCTCTTTCGAAAAAGCTCCATGACCACAGCCGTGCTAAAACACATCTTGGGAGTCTTGAGCTCGGCTCGTCTTGCGCTCGTATTCGTTCAGTGTCCTCAACCTGGCAACACGCGTGAGCTTTGAGTCTGGGGAGGAGGGCGCGGGTGGAGGCAACTCTCTCCAATACTGTGAATTTGGACTGCAGTACCCATTTTAAACGCTTGTGTCTTTGCTACATATAGCACCTTTAATGTTCTATTTCTATCCACTACTTGAAATACACCGCCTACATCTGTGGAATCCATATCTCCACACACCGTATGATTGACCCAAGTGTAGCTCGTCTCCTGTGTTTGACGGCTCCTCACAGCAACCTCACATAAGCAATGTCTTGTGTTGAGAGCTACAGTACATGCAGCTGTCTATCCAGTCAGCTAACTAGCTAGCTTCACAATGGAACGATCAAATAAATCTAAATGACACTAAAACTGACAACTAGAAACGGTCAGTGTGTGGACTCAAGGAAAGTACCTTATGTGCATTTTTTGTGCTGTGTGTATCGGTTCAAAGCTACTACTCGTATTAGGATGAGTATTTGGAGCCCACAGCTAGCTCTTAGCAGCCGTGGCTCTGTGCCTATTTCGGCAGGGTAAAAGTTGGCAAATATGGCCGGAAAACAGTAGTGCCTCAGCCAAGGTTTCTGATAGATGCTGACTTAGGTCGGAATCACTCTCAATAAGTACAGTGTACCAGTTGGCACAGCAGTTCCAGTGACAGATGGGAGTCCAAAATGTTCAGAAGCGTGGTGCCAGTTGTTCCACAAATTTGTAATGGACGATTGCGAGATTGTAACTTGCGTCCGACAATGCTTGGCTGACTTTCTGATTTCAGCTTGGAAACCGGTGTTGGCTCTAACATGGGCTGCAAAAATGTTAGCACCTGATGGCGTGTCCTCTGTGGTCATCTTCTGGTGCGAAGAGCCTGGAACTGCTTCCGCTAGCGTTGACATTTATGGATAAATAATGAAGATCAATGTCCTCGTTTGTGGCATGTCCGATAGCGATAGTTCATTCATAGTCGGATTCACTCTTCCTTATTCCGTTAATGCAGTTTACACAGTAGAAGATTGGCCAACTTCTGGCCCTTGTTTTACTGTCATCTTAAGGGGGGGAATTTATTTGCAAGCGTTGCACTTAAATAAATCAGAAAGGCCCCGCTCCTATCAGCAGTTTAAATCGGCCAATCACTTAAAGCCGGGCACTCAGAACATAATGAAGCATTAAGAATCAAGTTGTACAGAAAAGGTTTTTAATTCTGAATAAATGCTGAATCGAGGCTGTCTCTCAAGAGACATCACTTTAATATTCCCTTGAAGGCCTTAGCTTTTCATATTTAATGGATGACTTCCTATGTAATGAAGCTATATGTAACAAAGCAAAAGATGACGGACTTCAAATGGCTAATTTTGAGGGAACTTTCTATATAAATTGTACATGTGTATGTAGAAATGGTAAATCCATGAGCCATGCTTAGCAGACCATCCGGCAGGTGTAAGGGGCGTGTATTGTTGTCCAAGTGGATCACAAAACTAATGACTTCGTCAAAGAAATTAAACCCTAGGGCAGAAAAAGAAAATCATTGCTTTAATTAGAATAAAAGCCCTGAACGAGTGCTCAAAAGACACTGCGGTACGAAAAGACGGCCAGGACTAGAACGTTTTTTCCCCTCTTCTTTATGGGCAGAGAGGGCCGTTGTTGAGCTGGTGTCTCTGCTTTATAAACGGTCATTGATTTAGAGGTGAATGCGTAGGGGTTGTCAACTTACTTTACTGCCTCCCGTACGGGCCAGCGCTGTAACTTAATAACAATCACAACATCCGGTGCGGCCTTGTTTACCGCTGCTTAACGTTGCCCGGATCCTTCTCACACCCGTCCCCCGTCCCCCTCCTCTTCCTCCCCCTGTCTTTACAGCTCTCCCACAGAGAGAAGCTAGCGGCGAACTACAACCAGAAGTTGAAGGAGAAGTTCCAGCACCATCCCAAGATGAAGCGTATCGCACGCCATCGCCACCTGCCCAAGCACATCTACACCGAGGCCAAGGAGCACACCGTCATGAGAGAAGCCCGCCGCAGGAAGTACGTCAACCGGTCACGCAGTGAAGTAGAGTCGGCCTACAGATGTGGCGTCTTGTTAACGGGAGTCAAAATCAACACTTGGAGCTGGAGCTTTGTATACGAGTCGCGTCCTAGAGTTTCATTTGAAATGCAGCGTTGGGGCGTGTCCTGGAAACCCAGAACCCTCCACCTTGAGGGCTTCTGATCACGCTGGACTGAGGCCAGAGTGGGTCTTCTGTACATGGTGGGGTTTAACCGGGCAGGACGTGTTCCCTGGTAAAGCACATCTCCATTAACTATTCATTGGCCTCGACCAGTTGGTAACGGCCGCGTCAGTCGGGGTCTTTGATACATAAGGATAATGCCAGTGGTTTTAAGTGGCCGTCATCCTGGGTTTAATTCAAAGCGGAGGCTGTACATCGTTGTTTTATACACGTTGAAATGGATATGTTCCTGTGTTTATGCCAGCGGTAGTTAAATGTAGCTGTGACTTGCGTGCGGTCACGGTCAGCCTACAGCGGTCCGGGGGACTCGTACACATGCAAAAGGGCGAGGTTGTTTGTCACACGGTGACATCAGAGGTCAGTGATTTTGTTAATAGAACAGGTTTTTTTTTTCCTTTCCAGGAACGGTTGTATTGTTGTTGATCCCCGAGCGTAGCCGGTGTCGTGCTCACACACAGATGGAAACTGTAGCCCGCACACACGTCCTCTCTGACGTGGTCCACATAGGAGCTACATGCTCATTCAATGCTTCCGTGGTGAATTGATTCTACCGTCCACAGCATGGCGTGTTATTGTATTTGTTTAGATATTGATACGATTGAGCCACATGTTTGGACTGAGTCAACTTTGCACTGCTTTCATGTATATTTTAAGCAAGGGTACATTAGCCGATGACGTGGGAACGTGGGTCAACAGTCTCTTCCGGTCTCAACCGTCCAACCCCTTACCGTGTCTCTGTCTGTCTTCCTCCCTCGTGCTCTTCTCACTGAATGTGAATGTGTGAAGCCGGACGTAACCGTGGTTCTCAATGTCTTGTCTTCTAGGGAACGCAACGTCCGCAAACACAGCAAACCAGGAGCGGTGCCGGTGTTGTCAGAGCGTGAGAAGCATGTTGTGGCTGTGGTGAAGTAAGAGATGGAGACCCACGCAGGATGAGGTGGAGACCCGTATATCAGCTGGAGACCCGTATATCAGCTGGAGACCCGTATACGTAACGTCACATGGTCTCCCAGTGCATTGACACTGATACAATGTCATCACTCTAACAGATATATGTAGATTTAATATTGTATATAAACAGTCACAAACTGTGACTTTTTGGCTTGTTTCACTACGAGAGTAAATCATTGGATTTATTTCATTTTGATGAAGAGTGTCATTGATATTGTGTTAGAAATAACCCCTCATTACCTTCATGCAGGGGAGTTCCCATCTGTTGTATAAAATGACAAATGTTTTTGTAATTAAAAATACTTTTCAATACATTGTATTGATGAGTCTCTCCTCAATAAAGGTCATGAATTACCAGAGTCTATCCTCTTAATCACGCAAGGCTTCATCAGCGTATCTTGCGACTCATTTCATAATCCCATCAAAGCTGGAGTCAGGTTTGTCTTTGGAAAGACACCAAACGCAGAACTTGGTAAGGGTCAACATTAAAAGGTAAAGGGTCGAAGGTCCTGCCGTGTATTAGTTATTGATGAAATGTATTTTAAGGAGTAGACTGAAGATGGAACAGGTGTGTCCCTTGTTCAGATATGTATCTGACTTCACAGGTAATATCCTATTCTCCTAAATTCATATCACGTGTTCATTTTGATAACGCCATGTAAACATATCTAACTGGAGAGTCTGACGGGGACCACTCGAGTCACCCAAATGCTTCGTACTCCCATATGTTTGCTCTTTCACTCACATTACGTGATGAAATATGAATGAGGCTTCCTGGTAGTGCAGCTCCAGCTGCGAAGATCTCCAGTCCGCGTTTTGCAGCTGTCGGTGAGCCCTCTCCGTCCTCTGCACGGATCCGCTCAGCTTTGTTCTAATACGTGTTTCGGTCGCTCCGCCTACTCTTCCTATCGGGATTTTTTTTTCATTGCATCCATTTTTGTGCATTTGAGAAATCTCCAAGAATTGCCGAGCCGGAGGAGAGAGAGAAACGATAGTAGGACGGGGAAGCATCACAAACAGACGAGCACGGCCCATCATCATCATCATCATCATCATCATCCCAGCATGCGACTCAACCCCTTCTAGAGGATGGCAGCGATGGGTTAGACAGGATTTAACATGATTGCAAAATAAAAGGCAAGCCTCGCTGTTTTCTCTGCACTTCACAGTGCCTTCTGGATGGATATATTACCCATGTTTGGAATACAAGGATGCTTTAGATATAGGCTATAGCCAATGTTGCTCGGCTTATTTTAACTGTCTAAAATCCTTTTAAATTTGCTGCCGGGAACTGTTTTATTCTGTGCGAGCAGAGGGAAGCATCCTCCTATAGATGGACGAGCCGCACACACACTGGCTGCACGGGGGAAACATCCGCTCGTCTGATGTGTCCATCACTAGTGATGATGCAGACCGCTTACACATTTGAATGGATGCTTTGACGCACATGTACAGGCTGCAATGTATGTAATATGTGAGGATTATTGCCAGTTCCGTTGGGGATAACGCACAGTCTTGTGCCATTTCCCCATGCAACTGTGAGCAGTCTTAATTCAGAGGAAGTCACACCGAGGCTACACCAAAACCCTCCTCCTCCTTTTATTTTGGACAGCTTGACATCATTTTGTTGAATGTAACATTTGATTAGCTTCTCTTGGTATTCATTTGGGTATTCTTTTTTTTAAAATTTCTTTTAGCAATTGTGTGTAAAGATGTCTGCTCCACACGGGCCCCGTGGCGGGCCGGCCGCTGCTGCTGCTGCTGCTGCTGCTTCAGCGGACGGCGCTATGGCGGAGATGCCGGACCTCAGCCACCTCACCGAGGAGGAGAGGAAGATCATCCTGGGCGTCATGGACCGACAGAAGAAGGAGGACGCGAAGGAACAGACGATGCTCAAGTAAGGACAGGGCTGTAGGAGCCAGGGGTTTGGACATTAGTGAGCTCCATCTTTTCTTACTGCATTTGTGGACGACAAACACAATATTGGCTGCTACACACACACACACACACACACACATACATAAAATATCAGTGTCCGAATTACTACCTGGCTGTCTTGAAATAAGATGAATCACAAACTTGTGAGCACGGACCAATGTAGTGTATAACTCTATATGCTATATGGAATGTAGGCCTACTATTGTTCATATTTAAGCATTTGATAAAAACTTACAGCGCTGACTGAACCGATAGGTTACCAGATCCAAAGTTTCAGCCTCACCGGCTGTCATCTTTCAGCCTCTGACACCAGAGGTGCTGATTCTCATCCACATTAATATCACATTAGTCCATCCTGACAGGACGGTGGCATATATCATGTTGGCAGTGAATGCGCTGTCTGCATGCGTGGAAGGTTATTCTGTCTTTAATTTACTACAGGGCAGCGTTTAATGCGCCTGCGACAGCGGGGGAATATATCGTTGTATATGCTGTTACTTTGTGGAGGGATGAATGGGTCGGATAGGTCTATAGCAGACATGCATGGGCGCCATCTTCGAGTAAAAGCGTGTCTAATGTTTAACCTTTTCACATTAACGTCACGGGGGGGGGGGGGGGTGGGTTAA
>OOFB01006327.1:11873-23338 GCA_900323305.1 Trachyrincus murrayi
AGATAGACTGGGAATGTTTAGAGTGTGTAGGAGTGTGTGTGTGTGTGTGTGTGTGTGTGTGTGTTTGTGTTTGTGTGGTGCACGTGTGTGTTTGTGTGTATGTGTCTGTGTGTGTGTGTGTGTGTGTGTGCATATTTTGGTTTCTGTGGCAACGCTGGCAGAACAGGGAGGGAGAGAGGGAGGAGGGGAGAGGGAGGGGGGGGGGGGGGGGGGGGGGGGGGGGGGGGGGGGGGGGGGGGGGGGGGGAGGAGCGTTGTCATGAGAACCCACCGTACCGGGGTAGGTGTGCGAGGGAGAACGAGGCTGCCCATACTCATTAGCAGGATCAGTGGGGGGGGGCTCTGTGTGGAGATAACCTGGATTAATTGCATCGCACCGCTTGACTCAAACGGTGACACTTGGTGCTGAGTTATGAGGGCGACGCCGAGAAACCTCCTCCTCCACTGCCTCCTCTCTCAAAATAAAGTTGACCCCGAAGCCCCATGTCCATGATAGGAGTGGGCGTCAGCTCCAGGGCTAGGTTGCGCGTTGGAGACCGCCTGTGTAGGCGCTAGGCTGGGCTGAACCGGCGCTGTCCACAGCTGATCGCCAGGTAGAGCGAACCTGACGCAATCAGATTTTATTAAATGCAAACTATTAGTTATTCTCCCTTGATTGTCTAGTTTTTTGTAGCTGTCTGGCAGTACAGGTATAGTGGTATATTTATGATTTTTGAACACATAAAACCGCTTATTCATTATTTTATTTGATCTTATATCGGATTGGAATGTGATTGGTCAGCGCAGAGCGTCGCTGAAAGGTCAGCGTGAAAGTTTAACATATTTGAACTCTGAACTCTGCTGCTCCGCTGCTCGGTCCGAACGTGGATCTTTCAGTCCCCGGGCTGGCGCAATGCTAGGTTGAGCTCCGATGCTCGTCCCATAGGGAATGCATTGCAACGCCGACGCTGGGCTCTTTTTCAGCTTGTCATGGATATGTGGCCTTACTTGGTGTTATTGGGTCAAACAAAGGTCGAGATTGGATTACAAGGTCAAGGATCGAAGTCTTTTCTGGTCTTTTTTTTTAACCCCTTGGGATTGACAACATTTTGAGACGTTTTAATCTTGTTTTACATTAAGTTATACATATCTAATAGAAAACTGCCTTTGGTTAGGGTTAGTATTGGTTGGTGGTGTAGCATTAATTTAACAAATATCTAAATGGAATTCCATGTATACATCTGCGAATACATATTTTAAATTGTTAATATTTAAAGTTCTTAGGCTGTAAATAATTTCTTTGAACTACAGTGACCTTTGCTTAACTGGAAAATGTTTGTTAGTTTTTACACAACCAAAATGCACATGGCCAGCGACACACAACACCAACTGTCACTCTCTCCAGGTCTTTACCTCAGGCCACTGGATACGAACCCTGCCACATTCCCCTTGCCAACAAAAAAAAAAAAAACACCGCCACACACACTCTGCACATGTCACACGTTTGCCAGAGCCTCTGGTAACACAGTGAGCTCACACTGAGCCTTTAATGACATCAAGCCTTTCATATTTAAAGATAGCGTTGCAGCGAGCGCCGCCTAGGAAAAAATAAGCAGGCTTTTAAAGCGTTTGGTTTCATTCCTCTGATAACAATAATTTAAACAGGCTAATGCCACTGGTGCGAATAGACAATTAACCTCTACAGTCGAGTGCTCCCTTATATCCTCCCATCTGTCTACAGTCTCAACAGGAGATTATTAAAGGTTCACCTTTTGTCCCTCCTAAAACGTATTGTTTGTATGAAACCTAACTTTTCGAGCAGTTTACCAAAATGGTGATATTGATATTAATGCATACTATTATGATACATATCTACTGTATATACCAACCTTAGACCTCTACACACTGCATGTGTCATGCACTGCAGTGTTCCAAGCAAATTATGTCTACTGTGAGAATTGCTCTTTTTGGATTTTCACACATTCATTCAGCAAGTGTTTTTTTAATCTATGATTATCTATTGTACATCGTGGACTTCTTGAAAATTCAGGCAGCCTTTCACATTTTGTTCTCTCTTTATTTTCACAATGCAGTGCTCCAAGGCAGCATTTATTTCTTCACCTGGTTCAATGGCAGCCTTCAAACCCTAAAGATAAATGTGGTGCAGAGACCGTGATATTTTCATTGACCTCAAATACCACAACATTTGCTTGTGTTTTGGAGATTCACATTGAAATAATTGAGTTAAACACCTAGGCATTAAAAACATTGTGTCTGTTTGGGTAAGTAAAGATTGTCGAAGTACCTGTTTAAAGGTCAAAGAAAAAGCAATGTGGCAACAAGGGCTTTGGGGAAATATAGCGAGGTGAGAAAGGGTAAGGGAATTCAAGAGGCTCTCAACTAGAGGTTTACCTTCAACACTTTCATTAGGCAACAAAACAAATCGACTTCGGAAATCACTTTATTTTCTTGTCACATGCATCTTATTGTTGAAGGCAAGTCGTTCATGTTTAACCATAAAGGATTTTTCTTTTTAATATGCTGATGTGGAATTAATTTGCTGTTTTGAACAAAGTGTCGAACAAGCTATTTATCAAGTTGAACTGCATTGGCCCCAGAGGTGTAATCGGAAAGTTATTAAGCATTCAGATTATGCATAACTTTACTCAGACATTCAAAACAGCTTGTCCACACGGACAAACAAGATGAATTATCTTACAGTGACACGATCTCATTTAATCACCAGAGAACAAATAGTCTACACACAAAACAGAGCAGCTATGTATCGTGGTGGAAATGTACAAGTAATTAAGTATGTGTTGTCCCATAGCTTACAGTTGTCCTCCAATTTCATTAAAGCAGTAAAGCAGTTGGAGCTAACCTGCTAACATTTGCGCAACATGCCAGCGGTAAGCTATAAAGTAATACTAAGCATGAACAACTGTGAGACGAGGGAGGAAATGTATTTGCAGTGTCTGCCAGTGTACTTATTTCTTAGTTCTTAACTGCATTATACATCAACTGCCTCATTCTTGTTGACAGACGAGCGGGGAGGAAAAAACAAAGAAAGCTGACGAACTAGAGGTATTTAAGCTAGCACGTTAAGCTAGCCAGAGGTACATCTGTCTAACACGACCGTGAGTGACAAAGCAAACACAACAACAACAAGTCGTGTGTGAACATTCCTAGTGCATTAGCACACAGGATTAGGTACATCCTAGACAGCAGATGCTTTTTTGCATTCCTCGTCTATTTAAAAAAAAAGAATTGAAATGGACAAGAACGAAAAAGAGAAAAAATCCTCTCTTGCTTTTATGAAGTCATTCCAGGATTTCAGAATAGAGTTGTTGTAAATTGTGGCTGTTATTGTGTTTCCAAACCTTTGTGTTTCCTGGAGCTGTCAGAGGTCCACTGTGGCTCGGTGGACACGCTGCATTTCCACTGTGTAAGTGTCAAACTACACACACACACACACACACACGCGCGCACACACACAGACGCACACACATTCGCCCTAAATGCTCTCATTCTGCCTTTAACCACAAACGATCAAAATGTTTTAAACGTTTAAAACACACGACCTCCCCCCCCCCCCCCCCCCTCTCTTTTTTTAATTAACGGCAGCAACAGGCGTCACTTCACCAGAGAACTTCCAATATACGGGGGAAACAATCCGTCAGCACCAGATTCAATCCTGCATTATCAGATCTCTCGCTCTCTCTCACACACACACACACACACACACACACACAGGGGTGCCGGTGTCTGGGTGTAGACTGGTAATGAGCCTGCTCAAGTGAAAAGGAGTGATTGAATGGGATAATCTCAAAACCTGCCTGGCTTTGATATTAGCTCCGTTCTCAGCGGAGCGGTGTCTCCGTTGCTGTCTCTGCTGAATGCCTCTTCTCTGGACTGCAGATACACTGATAAGAGCGCTGAGATATGTCGGGCCTGTTTGGAAATTGTAACGCATGTGTGTGTATTGGTATGTGAGACCCATTGTAGAATGACATTGCTCACCTTTCTCACTTGCTCTCTCGCTATCTATCTCGCTCTCTCCCTCTCTCATTCTCTATTCTCTATTTCTGCTTGTCTACCTCTCAGTAGCTCAGGGTTCCCCCCCCCACACACACACACACACACACACACACTAGCACACCAGCACACACCAATATACACACCGACACACATACCAATGCACCCACCAACACACGCACATACCAACACACACCACACCACAAGGAATAGACTAGCCTGTGCTTACCCCCCCCCCCCCCCCCCCCCCCCCCCAACTACCGCCACCATACCCGTCAACCTAAGCCCCTCCCCCATTCTGTCTGAATCCCGACGGGGTCATGCTTGTTGATCCAAGGCTAACCGGATTTGAATTAAAGATAAGGATATTCATGATTCCATTTCCATGCATGCCTCCAATTCATAGGCATGAAAAATTCAAGAGTATCCCGGCACTGTTCGGTGCTGTCTCGTGTCTGAGGTGGTAAGCGTCTGAACCCCCTCCACTGACTAGATCTGAGCCGCATGCCTGCAGTACAGTCTAAGGAGAAGGTAAGTACTACAACATACAGCTGGCAGCTCTGAAATGTTAAAATAGATATCATTGTAACGTAGGCGCATGTTCAGATAATACAACCTGGCATCTGCTCCATATCGTGGCTGACATTCTTCCGGTGTCTATCCCTCCTATGAGGGAATACTTGCAGTATGTGTACCTCAAATATTGGATGGTATTAGTGTGCAGCATGTGCTGGGAGATATGTTCAAATGACAGTGGGTCTGTCTACCACATAGAGCTGGCTGAGTTGATGGTTTTCTTCTATGTAAGGGATAATCAATGAGTTTACGGATCAATCAAACCTTTTGATCAATCAAAAGGTTATGAAGCAAGAGCTTACCTTTGTCATGACAAGGAATAATTATAGTACCTTTTACAAGCCAGTTAGTCACAGTATAAATTACAACAGGTAATGAGGTAAGCAAAGGTTATGGCTCCATGGCCGTGACTTAAGCTTGATTTTAGCTCAAAATTGTCTCGCAGTATGTTTAGAACAGTGATTAAACTTGAGCCGAACTACGTGTGCAATACATGGTTTTAACGCACACCTGCCGGTCAATCAGAAAAGCGTATTCACCCAGACCATGGTTTAAAAGACATTGGCTAATGCTTGCTAACCTTCACATTCACCTGTCATCTGGTGTTTTTGAGTTGGATGGATCACAACGTTTTTTAAAGGGTCAAATGTTTTATGTGTCGGACAATTGACTCGTACTACTATACTATAGCCGCCCTAAATCATCACATGAATTGGCTTCGTATTGATATATTGCACACCTTCTTAAAAGAGAGGAAAAAAGGCAGGTCACAGTTGCGTATCATGAACCTCAATGGTGAAAGTCCCATGCTTGAGCTATAGGTGTATAGGTACAGGTCTAAGCCAGATTACGTGATCCTTTACTTGTTGATTCTTGGACGGTCAGCGTGAGAAGCCGTGCTGTAAGTGGTAGCACTGGGACCCGATCCCAGCGTGAGACCTGTCGGCCAGTGCTAATCTTCGGATGGGCTTAGAGCCCATGGCGGCAGCGGCGTGTAATCTGCCTGGTCGGGATGTCCTTATCTGGCGGTGTGTGAGTGTGTTCAGCCGGGCTGTTGGGGGCTCTCATCCAAACACTCTCTGGCTTTATCCTCCCTGCTTATTGTTTCCTCTCTTCAGCTCACCCTCCTTCTCTCCTCCTCTTGTCAATGCTGTTCACTTATTTTCTCTTTCTACGACTATTGCCTCACTTAATGCCCATGTTTTCTCTGGCAACAGCTTTCTGTAGGACCGCAGAGATGATGACAGTCCTTGCTACGGCAGTTTGTGTTTATTGACAAAGAGATATATGTATATATAAAAAAATGTGTAGCAAACCACATATGCATGAGTATCAGAGTTGTAAAAGTAAAACAAACACGAAATGGCTATTTGGCTGTTTTATGAAATCAGAAATATACAGTATAGTTTATAGGGAGTCACCACTGATTGAAAGGAGACATTCTTTTTCATCACCGTACCCGTCTTTTGACCAAATGTAGACTTTTAGATGGGTCAAAGTGGCATTACACTGCAGTTATTCCCACAATGCCCCCGTGTCAGGAGATAGTCCATAGACGGACTGAAGATAAATGCAAAAATATGAAAGAGTTTGGGGCGGGGTTTGGGGCAGCACCGGCCAAACACCATCGATTCACCTGCCGTAAAGAGCGGACTCCAATCTCCCGCCCCCCCCCAGAAAAAAACAACAACAACAAATTACTTCCACAAAGATTTCCACCCTCAAAACAATCCAGTACAATTGTACAAGTGTACGAGTACAAGTGTGGCGCATGCTTCAACCGCTGTGACAATAATTAATTTGCTGCATCAGAAAACAGTATATGACATATGAACGGGGTGGGAATGGAAGTGGAGCCGTAAGCTGCCTGTAAATTGATGGCAATTTACTGGGCCTGAAAGAAATGTGGTCCATGTGGCGGGAATGAATAGGATGACAGGGTAATGACATTGATGCTAGATTCTCCCAATGCAGACGGTTACTCTTCCCGATCACTTTAGGATAGATAAAGTACCTCTCCGCAAAAATATGGCCAATCTGTTTTTGCTCTCCATGAAATGAGTTAATGATTTATTTCTGGCTCTTCCGTAGAAAAAAAATACGAGAAAGAAAATCTGTAGCACTCACGCAGGTAAACTTTTATTTATAGTGATACTGAAAAACAACAAGCCACGACAGGTGAAAGGTTCAGCAAGGAGCAGGAGATGCCCGAGAGGAGGAGGTAAAGTCACTGCCCGATTTGCGTTGCTACCCGATCTGCGCTGTGCATGTGCGAGCGTAAACGGTTTACGACAGAGCCAGATGGGCGACACTTGTAGCCATAGATATAGCTTGTAGTTGCCCGATTTGCCACACCGTGTTGAAACAATTAACGGCCACCAGTGAGTTTACGTAACTGGGTTCATACATTATCAAAGACTAATCTGATCATACACCAACACAGTGCTTAAACAATAAGCATTTATTGGCACACACAAACAGTTCACCTAATCACACCATATCCCATCATTATACGAGCCAGAGAATGCAATCTAGTCATTGCAGTTATTGTTTATTATATTATATTACATTAGACTCAGCTAAATTAAACAAAAGTGGTAATGCATAGACGACGCGGAGATCGTCAATAACAAGCATTAAATATTGTTAAACTAGCGATGTGTCGTTCATGAACCCGGTTATGTAAACTCGCTATATCTATATGGCTACAAGTGTCGCCTGTCTGACTTTGCCTTAAACCGTTTACAGATCGGGCAGCGACTTAAATCGGGCAGTGACAAGGCTCACTGCTCTCACCGGATGTTTCCAGTGGTCATCCAGGTGGGCCATTGCAATCGGCGCAGCATGTCGGCCATGACACTGTTTCTCAGTAGGATGTTGTGGTCGGAATATATTTATATCATTTTTTTTGTTTTCAGCTTCTCTCCTATTAAATCAGTGGTGTTAATATACATGGTAGCACAAGACCTTCTCTTTGCTCCCTGTCTCTGTACACACACAGAATACCGCTCTGCATGTCAACAGGGGACACCACTCATCTCTATTCACCTCGTGTGTAAAAAAAAAAGATTCCCAATCAGAGTTGGTCGGACTTCTCTATATTCTCCCAGTTTGGTCTTTCAAGGATTTTCTCTAGATTTGTTTATTTATTTATTTATTTTTTCCCGTGTAGCTGTAGCAATTGTATTTCGTTCGTAGGTGAATATCAAGAGATCAAGATTACATGGAATAATTCAAAAGGATGAACAAACACTGCACACCCAGCTAAATGCTAGCCTAGGTGTGTATTCATCTTTCATGAATAATTTCAACGTGTAGGCTTAATCGACCAAGGACAACATCCACAACACCACCGTTTGCAAACGCAAAAACCACCGGGTGATGTCCGATGCAAATTCAACAGCTCTAAACGGCTCGCAATCGGAATTGGAATTGTTGTGGTAAATCGAAAACGTTAAGTTATAGCCTATCAGTTATACCCCCCCTCCTGGTTACAGCAAGCACTCTGTGGTGGAGAGGGAGAGAGGGGGAGGGGGAGGGGGGGGGGGTGTTTGGAATGTTCTGGTTGTTCCAATCTAACAGATGAATGAGTCACACAGGCTTATGTCGGCCGTGCCCTGCGGAGGGAAGAACACAGTAAGGAAAACACGTCTTATAATGAGAGCACATTCTAACAATCACACATGACTTTTTATTTGAGGTCAGTGTACAGTTTATATATACATATATATATATACTGTATATATATGTTTAAATTCTCTGTGACTGTGAATTATCGGCATGTTTCAAGTTTTATTAGTTACATGCTCAATAACAACATGGATCTCATTGATGTCCAAGCAGCTAATGTAATTTAGAAGAAAGAATTTGTATTTGAGGTATCACTGAACATAGGCAATACTTGAAAGGGCATTTTATTATTGGATGGGGAACAATGTACAAAACAACAAGTAGTATAATCATCCTAATCAAATGAAAAACAATGAAAAAACAATGCATCTCACTGTACTTTATCTTCTAAGTGAAGGGCAATCTAAGTGTATGTTTATAACCAGAAAGTAAAAGGTGGTTCATAAAAAAGTGTTGGATGCTAGAATGTTAGAATTGCAACAAAACATTGTTAGATCATGATGACGATCAAATCTAATGACCAAAAAATTGAAGTATCATAATTCCTGCAAAAAGAATTACTCAATTAATTGATTAGTCCATCGACCAAAAGATAGCTGATTACCAATTCGATTAACAAGAAAGTATGTGTATGTGTAACACATAAAAGGATAGTTAATTATTTCTATTCCTAACATTTTCTACACAGTGCAGATTTTTTTTTGTCTGGGTCACTTGTAGAGGCCCAATCAGGATTAAAAGTCTACCCCCCTTTTATATTTTTATCTTCTCCCAAGGATTCACCAGTCAACTTGCAAAGAATATGATTTTTTCCCCCACTCCGAGTTACTGGAAATACTACACTTTTTAACGACAATAGTTTGAGCTGTGAAAGTTTGAAAACTTTATTTTTTTTATAAACAGACCTATTAGGTTAGTGAAAGCTATTAGGGAGTGAAATGATCTGTGAGAATATGTTTTGAGTTGACTGTACCTATCTCTGTATTAGCCAATTTTCATTTCAGACCACTCCCTGCTAATTTTTGACCAATCAGGACATATCTTCCATCCATCGCCGGTCAATCCCATGTGCGTGAAATGCTACACTACTCAATAGCGGTGAAGCGTTTATTTGGTTGTTCATTTTCTAAATCTTACTCTCTTCCACTTTTTTCTGTTATCTCTCTCTCTTTACAACTCTCGAATCTTACGTACAGCACCTTTAAGAGACAAGTCATATTCTGATTGGCTTGGTCGCTGCAGACCTGCACGGGTTCACATGTATTTTTACATGCAATAAGCAGACACAAATGATGAATGTACACATTAGTATACCAAAGTTTTTTCAATCTGAAGTCTTGTATTAATGGTCACCATCAAAAGGCCAGCATTGATAATACAAAGATATCCCCAAGTGTAATAGGATATTAATAACTTTAATAATAACTTCTGACCAAAGCCTTATAGTTTGAACAGATCAAGACCACACAAGAGTTTCCACAAATTATTTTATTGATGTAACCTCCTGGTAGAACCAGCCCAGCTAGAAGGTCACGACCCTCAGCAGTAGCATCAAAGATGTTGCATTCTGCATGCTCAAGTAAAATATGAAGCGGCTGCACTGGTTTATGTAACATAATAAAATAAATATGGACCGGAGTCTCCAAAATAGCCAGCGAGGTCATGAACACGGCTGGCCATGAATACAGATATTTTGTTTGCAAGTTTTTTAGAAATAGCCGTTAAGGGATTCTGTTATCTTTGCCGTGTAATGCTATAGTTTATCTGCAGATAGCAAACGTGTTATCCTGAGCTGTTTGATAGATATTGTTGAACAACTGGCGGTGTCATTTTTTATCAGCGCCCTGAGACTCATCTTAGTGAGTATGTAGAAAAGTAATTAAGACTCTTAATTGAAACTGGCAGCGAATTATAAAGGGAAAGAGTTGATATGGTCTCAGCAGAGAGATGGGGAATGGGCTGGATGATTTAGTAATTCCAACCAATATTAATGAGCCAGGAAAATGATGCCATGCCACCACACACACACACATACACACGCACACACGTACACACACACACACACACACGTACACGTACACAGTAAAACTTTCTCTGGCAACACTGTAGCTCCGTTGAGAGAGCATATACTTACACATAGTATGGGGCAGTATAGGGATAAGCATGCCAGAGTTCTCTCCATGTATCCAAACACGGGCATAAATGTTTAAATTAGACAACTCAAGCCAGTAGAGTAGTTACGCTGGTGGCATTAATGTGTGTCTGCGGGTAAAAATAGAGAAGCTCCACTCTATGGGACGGCAAAAGCACAGCATCCATTATAGACACAGTCGGGAGGCAGGTTCAGCTAGCAGGGACGGAGAGAGAGAGTCATTCATATTGAGGCAGGGTCCTCAACAGGAAAGTCCATATTAGGAAAAAGGCATTTAGACCGGCACAACACAGAAAAAACACAACCAATTTTATTTAGAGTCATAAGCAAACCAAAAAGTAATCCAATGGTAAACCTTTTTTAGATTAATGAAATAATGAATCCATTGTTTGATACAGTTAATTTAATTAATTTAGAAATGCCTTAAGGGTGCCTGCCTTGCATAAATGCCTTTTTGTGAATGCAATACATGCTTTTTTCTCATTTGGGGTCTTGGTTATATCAAACAAGGAAAATATGTTTTTATAAAACAGTACAACACTTGCCTTCAAATTAGAAGATGTGATTTGCGTGCCCTTTTCAATAGAAGAATTCAACAAATTAATTTTTTACCATGGCGATAATTGCATTACCAGAAAGGCTTTCATTTCAATAGTGGAGACAGGCTCTTGTCAAGAACAACAAATATGTTATATAACTTATTCAAAGACCACTATATTCAATCAATATATACAATCCCGTACATGGAGAAGCTTTAAAAGTCACTATTTCGGGCAGTGTGGACTTTTCAGTGCAGACGTGGGATCTTTAGGATGAGTCAATCTCCACTGTGACATTTCGAATATCACCGGTGCAGGCTCTGACAGGCTCTCAGGGTGACAGCTCTGGCAGGATTTTCCCATTGACAGAAGACGGAGCTCAAGGACATGAAAAGAAAAGACTTTCCTTTCAATAACATATAGCCCGTACACATTTATATTAAGTCCCTGAAGATGTATGGGGGACTTGATCAGAATTTTAAGTCAACCGAACCAACACACACCCACACACACACACACATAGAGAGAGACACACACACATACACACGCACACAC
>OOFB01006331.1:14805-25411 GCA_900323305.1 Trachyrincus murrayi
AGATGTGTGTGTGTGTGTGTGTGTGCGTGTATATATATATATATATATATATATATATATATATATATATATACCCATATATATATATATACCCACTAGCTCCAGGAATAGTTGAGATGCAGGCTTGAGTTGAAAACGTGCCCCTTGATGGTCCAGTACATCTGGGTGAGGTCGTCTCTGATGTGCAGGAGGGCCTTACAGCGCAGCTCCACCCTGGAGCCTAGGAGTGGAGACCACTGTCAACTATAACATCCTGGATCATTAAACTATCTTGGATGTCTAGGCTATCTCAGATCATTAAACTATCTTGGATGTCTACGCTATCTTGGATGCCTGGGCCATCTTAGATGTCTAGGCTATCTTGGATACTATCTTGAACAAAAGTTTAACTTTGGCTAACTTTATGCAAATTGCAGCATTGTTTGTACCACGACCCGTCATTTGATTGGACAAGCCACATTCAGTGAAACACTGGGAGAGGCTGTAAGCTCTCATAAACAGCTAGATTGTTAGACTGCAGACATTCAGATTACATTCCTAATATCTAAAGTAAAGTAAAGCAAGTCTTCTATGCTGCTTTCACTGGAAGAATGACTCCTTCTCTTACTAGGTAGCACTGTTGAGCAAGCCTGGAAGTCAAGAATTTCATTAACACTAGCTGTTCTATTGATGTAAATGTGACAATAAACTACAAAGTCGAAACAGACTGGAACTACTTGCCTAGTTCAACCACAACTATCTCTTCCTTCGGATTCACCAACAAGGGCTTGTATTGGTCACCTGCTTGGGCTTGTATTGGACAGAGAGAGAGCTTGGGGTTAGGAGGTGTTCACATAACGTTGGCTTGACTTGAAAAGCACATAGGGAGGTGAGGTGGCTGATGGGTAATGTAGTTTACTGGTGTCGAGGGTGAGGTTGAGGGAGCGGGCAGCGGTGTAGTTGCGGCCCCCCAGGGACAGGTGCAGCTGGCAGGTGTAGAAGCCAGCGTCTCTCTGTGAGGGCCTCAGGATCCTGAGGGCCCCCCGCGATGTCACCTCCACATGACCCCCAGCCAGATCGACAGGTACACACTCCTACACACACATAGACACACACACATATATATATATATATATATATATATATATATATATATATATAGAGAGAGAGAGAGAGAGAGAGAGAGAGAGACACACACACACACACATTACATACTACTAGGGTACCTACATAAACATGTTTCTTCAGAAATGCATTAGAACATTATTTCCACTCTGTGTGTAATACAGGACCGCTACAGTCTAGTGAGTCCAGATCCTTAGTCTGGATGGGCTGACTCTGGCCTTGGGGTCCTACCTTAAGCCACTGCACATGGGCAGAAGCATTCGTTCCCTGGGGGTGTTCCAGTTGACATAAAATTGGAGTTTTGGTCATCCTTCTCGAATCGACCGCAGGGGGACACGCCTGGTGAGACACCAACACCTCGTACACCATCTCAGATGGTGCACCTTGCTCCCTACTAGACAGGACAGTTTGGACGTGAAGTCAGTCCCTGCACTCTAATCAATCAAGTCAACTTTATTTATAATCACAGCTAGTCTCAAAGGGCTTCACAGGCTCACATTATACAACACCTCCTAACCCTAAGCCCTCTCACGACGTTTAAGTTGGTTCCTTATTTGCAGTTACTTATTGAAACTTTCCGGTCCACCATACATTTTGGGAAAAAAATATGTCTGCCTAGAAAATCATACAAATTCTCACACATTCCTTCAAACTATCCGTATTAGGACTAAAACTTCACTTAATTACATGGGCCAATAGCATTAGGTGTTATCTTCATGGTCAGCCTGTATTTGGGTGGCCTAACATGATTCAACCCCTTATATGCCGCTATGAATTTGATAAAGATGGCGTAGGAACTGGGTTTTCCACTGTATTTACTTAGACATTAAATTCACATTGGGCCAGGCTAGATTCAATGTATCTGAAGACTACACATCTCTGTTGGCTATTAGAAGCTGTGAAATTATTGGCCCAATACGTTTTAACCCCTGAAATACTGGCCTGAATTAGCTAGCGGAGCGTTTTTTTTACCCCTTTTTATGAGGGACACCCATTTTGGGCCAGGCTGAAAATGACATCGGCAATTGTATAAGGTGTTATCTTCGTCCAGCTTCTTCCAGTTTGTGTTTTAGTGGCACAGCCTTATTTAGTCCCTTATATGCCGCTATGACGTTAATAAAGATGGCAAAAGTCCAAATCATTAATACATGTGCATTTGAATCCTAGGATTAGTGGCAATGGCTGATTTAACCTCTGAAGAGCTGAGCTGAACATATTATTTTCAGACCTATCTTGCATCTCTATGCTCCATTTTCAAATCAAAACCCATTTTGGGCCAGGCTGGAAAAGCATTGGATTTACTGTATGTGAGTATTTGTTCATACAACAGATGTCATATTAGTGGCCCAAAATGATTGAACACTTTTAAAACAGGTCCGAAGACACCTGAAAACAGTTGTTTAGTTTAGTTGTTTGTCATAATACTGATAGTTTGGAGAAAAAAAAAACTGAAATCCGTCAAACGTCATCTCATCCCAAGACACCAGGTGACATATGTGTGAATCTGTATGATTTTCAAGGCCAAAATGGACCGGAAAGTTTCAATAAGTACCTGCGAATAAGGAACTAAATTCAACGTCGTAGCCCTTTAAAGGACTTGAAGAGCCTTGAACCTTGAAGAGGAACACAAGAGGGATCCCTCCTTCCGGGCATGGTTAAGGGGTCAATAGGTGCTGAACGGGCAGACATAATGGCAGCATAAACAAGCAAAACAGAGGTTAAAGTAATAATACAGCCTAAAACACTTTGACATCGTTATAAAACGTCTATTGGTGATGTACAACGCACTGCAGGGCCTACTTTTCCAGAATGTGTAATATTGTACTATCGTTATTTGCAATTTGTCACTGGCTGTCGTGTCAGGTTTAGGCTTAGGGTTAGGGTTAGGGTGCTGTTTTCCTACGGTACCCAGAATGACTTGACTCATAACTCTCATAGAAACCTGATGCAGTTGGAAGCATTCTTGACAGAATGACTCTCTCAACATCAGGAGGCAACATTCTGTAAATTGTTCATTTATAAATTGAATAAATGAATCAAATGTATTATAACGAGAAATATATATATATATATATAACCGGCTGTATTATTAATTGTGAAAGATAGCTAGACATTTGGCAGTATGCTATCCCTTCTTCCTCGTGTTACTGGTTTTGGTCGAGCCATTTAAAGTGGAGGTTTCCACATGAGTCAGATGAGAGTATTTAATATGAGCCATTTAAAGGGGAGGTTTCCACATGAGTCAGATGGGAGTATTTAATGTAACCACACCGTTCTCCCAGCTGTGTGACTAGGGGGCTGTAGGATGTAGGCCTACCTCTTGCGACAGACGTATGTTCCATTATGAGCCTCAGCCACGGGGAGAAACCACAGATCCCCTCCGTTATCCTCCACCCCGGTGGGCAGGCTCGGGTGGCCGTCCCCCCCCCGGCTCCACGTCACATTGGTACGACCCGGGCTACACTTCAACAAGAAGAAGTGTCCAACGCTCACCTGGTATGTCTCTAGCGCCCTCTGGCGGCCTATGCAAGTACACATTCAGATTACTTTAATGACAGGGGGAATTCAGTCAGTCAGTGGCGGAACGATCATGCTATTATTCTGTTTTGTATTCATTTAGAACAAAAAAACATGAAGAAAAAAATAAATCGGCGCTGAGACTGGAGCCGGCTCCCGTCGTTCCCTTAAAGGAGCCGGCTCGTTCGCGACAGACACGTCATCATTAGCGCATGCGCACTACTAGTATGTCTAAATAGTCATCGTGACTCGCATACAGTAAATTCACTTCCTAACTAACGAGAAAGCTAAATACACCTGTAGCACCTGTTGGACCAAATAGGTCTAAAATAATCTACCTATTGTTCCCTGTGACCTGTCTTATCTCAGGTAACAATAAAAGGTCTAGGTGTACCAACACGGTCTCTTTAATTGGGTATAAATAACACGACTCTACACTGTCAAACTGCGTGCAGTGCATGCGCCTAAAGTCCAGGTGTGCGTGTGTAAAGTCCAGGTGTGCGTGTGTAAAGTCCAGGTGTGCGTGTGTGAAGTCGTGCTGTCGGTGCGCAGACCTCAGACTCACCGTGCAGGGGAGCCGGCTGCAGCCACAGCACCGCGACCAGCGAGACAGCCAGCAGCCGTCCGTAGGTCATGTTCTCCGTCTGGGAAGGGAGACGACAGCTTGATTTAATTTGATTTAATTTGATTTAATTTATTCTTTACCGTCCTTTAACAACGAAGCCACTAATAAGCTGCCCGGTCGAGAGACCATGGTCGCCCAATAGCCACCGTCTCAATCCTACAGACAAGACTTCCCAGAAAGGAAGTAAAACATTTACTGCTAGATGATACAGGGAGGGAACTGCTCTATAAAGGTGTATTATTATATACTACTGTGTACTGAGTAGCGCAATGATCATACAGCAAATAATTAAATAAGGTGCAACTTTATAAATTGGAAATACTGTAGGTGGATCACACCACGTCATCCTATTACTGGTATTGCTTTACCACTGATTATACCACTGACAGGTCTCTTTAACAAGCAGAGTGTAAAGTAACATGTGGTGACATCCATGCCATCATGTAAATATCAAAATATCTGATTATCTTTTATCCTAAATATCTAGAAAATAGCACAGTGATAAGATATTTATTACGGTCCTTAGAAACCGAAAACTATAAACTATAAATTTTTATCTGTTGAGTGCATCTTACTTGAGGTTACGCGGTGCTGGAACATCTAATGTCTTCTGGTTTCCCCCTCGCCTCTCCTCCACGAGCCTCCGCACCACCTTTATAGCAACCTGCCCAGAGACCTGACCTAGAACCCTCTCACGCCTGTATCTAGCTTCCCTTGCAAATGTGGTTTGTATAAAAGGGTTTAACAAATGCGAAACCACTTGACTTGTAGGTGCTTGGGGCTTCCAACTGCACCAGTTTTGTATGCCTCACAGAGTTGAGTCAAAGGTTAAGGTTAAGGAGTAATTCTAAGACAGCTTGATGTTCTCCGTTCAAGATGCATTGCCTATCTATTTCATGCCGTGCAAAGGACGTTGCTCCAATTCTTTACATTACATCCAATTATCACTAGACACACAGGAAATAAATGCCAATCTTGGGATTATGATTTGTAAAGACTTTTATTTGATACATTTACACATGTTATAATACATATTTACAATACATAATTTCTCCAACTTAATCCGTTTTTACACAACAGTCCCCGGAGCAAGAAGAACAAAAAGAACGACAAGGAGAAGAAATATGGAGTTTTTCGGCAAAGAAAATGACAAAGCAATATCCGAAACATGTCATGGAAATGGATATCCCTCCCTCGAAAGTCCCTCCCTCTCTCCTGCCACTGTCCGCACACTGGAAGCATCTGCCTCCAGACGTTCTCCGTCGTCAGGTGAGAACGCCTGGAAACCCGGTTATGAGCTTCCGCTGTGAGCCAATGAGCTTTGACCTCCTGACTGAATCCCCAGTGGTCCTTCACATCTTCTCTTGTTGACCCCTGACCCCTCCGGTTGACCCCTGAACCCTCCACCTCACAGGTTCAACAGCGAGATCTTCTCTGGGTAGGTGGTTCTCTTCCCCCTGACGGGCATGTGGTACCTCATCTGCTTCCAGAACCTTGAGGATGGAGAGAGACACTCCACTCCATACCCCGAGTCCAGCCTGCCTTTCTCCTCCTCCTCTTCATCTCTTCCCCTGCACCTCCTCCACCCCACCCTGCTCCTCCTCTGGCTCTTCCACCAGCACATCGGCCCCTGCCTCTTCTGCAGGTAGAGCATCGACGCTGGGAAGCGTGTCAACTGGTCCGGCCCCACTTCCTCCATCTCCACCAGCAGCACCTGGATGAAGATTACAACCAGATTATAATCACACCATTACTACCATATTCTAATCCAGTGGTTCTCAACTGGTGGGTCGCAACTCCATTTTGAGTGGGTCGCAGGGCATACGCCAAACCTTAACCTTTAGAAAGAAGCCCATGCATTAACAAATGTTTTAATGTTAATTCATGTTTCAATGGCTTACTATTTCATTGAGTTTAGACCCAATTGTTGCAGCTTTCTGTTCGCTCCATGTTTTTAACAGTTCATGAAGGCATTGTTGATCACTGCAATATTGGTAAATACATTTTTTATTTCTGTACAGCAAAACAACCAGATTATATGTTTTTAACATTAAAGATTCACTGTAGAAATGACTATTACTAAAAACTGGTGTCAGGATGACCAAGCATTGGAAATTTGTATCTTTATTATCCATGTGGTAGAAATCAGGTTATCTATAGTTAAAATTCCTGTCAGAGTGTGAGTGTGTGTGTGTGTGTGTGTGCGTCTGTGTGTTTACCTGACCAGGTTCCTACCTTGAGGGATTCCTCCAGCAGTGCTCTGTGCATAGCCAGCTGACATTCAAAGCTCTGCTGCCCTTCAGACTTGTGTCCAGGTGTGGTCTGGGCAGGTGTGGTGTGTCCAGGTGTGGTCTGGGCAGGTGTGGTGTGTCCAGGTGTGGTCTGGGCAGGTGTGGTGTGCCCAGGTGTGGTCTGGGCAGGTGTGGTGTGCCCAGGTGAGGTCCAATCGTCATGGGAGTAGGTGTAGGTGTTGATACTGTGGTGAGGTCTGTCACTGCAGCTCTTACTGGAAACCGTCTCACCGCCCCCACAGCTGGGGTCGCCGTCGTCGTGGCAACCAGTGAAGCTGGAGGCGGTGTAGATGAGGATGACGCGGCGGCTGGCCCTCATACTCTCCTCCACAGACTCTACCAGGGCTGAGGAGACCACCAGATCACACATCATGCATGTTCTCACACACATCACAAACATGAATGTGTGATATATAGGAGGCGCACATTTAGGTAACTAAATGTTGTGTGTGTGTGTGTGTGTGTGTGTGTACGTATGTGTGTATATCTCACCGTGTATGTATGTATGTACGTATATCTCACCATGTCCAGGCAGACAGTCTCGCCCGGGGATGAATAGTTTGTGTCCGCAGCGTCTCTCTAGAACGAAAGGGAGGGCCTGGAAAACGAACAACTCCACCTCCTTCCCAGCATGCCGAGGGAACATCACGTATGCATCAAACAGCTTCCCGTCAGACTCTGCAGACAACGGCCACCATTAGTCTGTCTGTCTGTCTATCTGCTTGGTTGCCTGTTGCCTGTCTTAAGTTGTCTAAGGCTAAGTTCATATTTGAAAATATATTTCATAAGTAAACTAAACTAACTTTACCACAACGCTCTCCAAAACATTGTGCTACAAAAGACATAACTCAAAGCAACAGCATTTTACCAGGAAGTATTTCAATATTTAGCGGGAACAGAGTTCAGAGCTCACGTCCAAGGGTCCAGTCTGGGCATTGTAGGTCTGTTTCTAATCTATTCACTCCATCTCTAACCACTCTATTCTGTGGTTTCACTTCCTGTCAGATCGACATCTCAGCATGTTGCTGGTTTCCTGAACCACACTGTGTGTGTGTGTGTGGGTGTGTGTGTTAGAGATGCACGGAATGAGTAATTGGCCCTTGTGACCCGACTATAACAGCAGGTTGTGTGTTGTGTGTATTACAGTGTGTTACCGGTGTGTTGTTGTGTACATTACAGTGTGTTACCGGTGTGTTGTTGTGTGTATTACAGTGTGTTACCGGTGTGTTGTTGTATGTATTACAGTGTGTTACTGGTGTGTTGTTGTATGTATTACAGTGTGTTACTGGTGTGTTGTTGTGTGTATTACAGTGTGTTACCGGTGTGTTGTTGTATGTATTACAGTGTGTTACCGGTGTGTTGTTGTATGTATTACAGTGTGTTACTGGTGTGTTGTTGTGTGTATTACAGTGTGTTACCAGTGTTTTTGTAGAAGACAGGAAAGGCCCTCCTGAACCACAGCACGATGTCCATCTTGAACAGGAAGTAGAAGACGGCGGTGGAGACGAAGAGGCCTGCCACCCCGACCAGAGACACCGCGATGGGGACCAGCTGGTTGGGCTCTGGAGGAGGAAGTCAAAACCCAGACGGGTTAGAGCTGCAGTAGAGCCAAGCATTTAGTGAAACTATCATTTACACACAATTTAACAGTCCCTGATTGTTTACCATTCACACGTCGGTCAAAACATTATTATTTGATTATTATTATTTTGAGCTACCTAGCCTACATCAGAAGCTTGTGTAGTTCATATTTTACTTCATGATCAGTTATAGTATATAGAAAAACTATTTTACATAGCAGCTTGTTCTAAATCAGCCTACTTATATTTATATTTGACATGACAAGCTAGGATATTAAATAGATACTAGTAGACAATAAAAACAAAGAGTTATTTAGGCTACTGTGAGCCACACCACGGTTTGAAATCATAAGCTATTGTTGTTTGTTTTAATTGAAGTAGTTTGTAACGAGGCATTATATTTGTCTAATAAATTGGTAAAAATGTTCAAGACTTTGACAAAACATAGGCTGGATTTGTTGCTTATCAAGTCAAGTCAAATGTATTATCCTAAATGAAAGACAACGTACCAGACAGGACACAGAAACAACAATACAAGACAGTGCAAGATCACTTCGTGTGAAGACAAAGATGAGCAAATTGCTTATTGCAATCATTTGTGCAATGTCAGCCAAATAATTGCAGTGCCAACAAAAGAGTCTTGAATGTTTTAGTCCTACGAGTTGGAGCTCTATATCGGTACACACACACACACACACGCACACACACACACACACACACACACACACACACACACACACACACACACACACACACACACACACACACACACACACACACACACGCACTCAGACGACCTTCAGTTACTAAACGTAATTGTGTGGAACTCCCCACAACTTCTGCTGGGAGAGATATTCTCCCCATTCTCAGGAACGCAAATGTACACATATACCCACACCCACACCCACACCCACACACACCCACACACACACACACACACACCCACACCCACACCCACACACCCCCACACACACACACACACACACACACACACCCATACACACCCACACCCACACACACACACCAGCGGGCAGCAGGGTGAAGTCGGCCTGGCGGTTCCCACGGGGACTGTAGGCACGGCAGGTGTAAGTGGCGTAGACGTCCTCCTCCCACACCTCCCTGAACTGGAGGAGACACTCCTCCCAGTTCCCCGGACGGGTCCCCTCCACCCTCCGAGACCTGGACCGAGACAGAGACCAGAGACCGGGTTCAGAACCAGGGGTCAGAACCACACCAGAACCAGGGGTCAGAATCAGACCAGGACCACGAGTCAAACCTCAGACTTCCTGTTGCTTTTTTATTTCTGTTGATTTTATTTGTAATTTTTGTTGACTTCTTTTTTATTCTGTTGATTTTTGTTTTGTTTTTCTTGTCAAATTTATTTTTGTTTACCAGTGTGTTTAGTTCTAAATTATAGCATCTTCTATCATCTGGCTTAAAAAGTGCTTACAAAAAACAACGGTATAATTAATATACATAACTAATATAACTAATATATATAAACCATATTCACATGACATTTGGTCACTAGAGGGCGGTGTAGGAGAGCTGGTATTACAGCTGCCACTAGGTGGCGATGTTACTCACAGCTGCCACTAGGTGGCGATGTTACTCACAGCTGAGACACTGCATACACGCGGGACGAATATTCGATGGAGTCGACGAAGTCGCCATTGACTAGCCACTTAATGTGCACCGAGTGGTTCCCCACGCAGGGAACAAACACCCTGCAAGACTGATTGAAGCTGGAGCCTACACACACACACACACACACACACACACACACACACACACACACACACACACACACACACACACACACACACACACACACACACACACACACACACACACACACACACACACACACACACACACACACACACACACACACAGAGAAATATATAGAGTAACAAATACAAATACACACACAGAAATATATAGAGTAACAAATACAAATACACACACAGAAATATATAGAGTAACAAATACACAAATATATAGAGTAACAAATACACAAATATATAGAGTAACAAATACACAAATATATAGAGTAACAAATACAAATACACACACACAAATATATAGAGTAACAAATACAAATACACACACACACACACAATCCACACAAATATATAGAGTAACACACACACACACTGTTTGCAGACCCTGGTTGAAGGCCAGGTGTTTGTGTGTTTAAGAAGTAAATGTTTATACATTTTTATTTTCTTAACTAATGAGAAATCTCTCCCTACTCACCAATCTCAACCTTGATCACCTCATTGGCCGGTGTGTAGACCTCAGGAAGCAGAGCGTATTCCGCTGAAAGACACATGCTAACTAGTTAGCACCAGCAGTAAGCACTAAGAAAACTAGCTTACTGCTAACTAGTCTCACTGCTCACTAGCTTACTTCTAAATAGTTAACACAGCACTGCTAACTAGCTTACTGCTAACTAGTCTCACTGCTCACTAGCTTACTTCTAAATA
>OOFB01006348.1:0-12532 GCA_900323305.1 Trachyrincus murrayi
GAAAACCACCAGTTCAGCACGACAAGAAGCCTCTCCAAACTGGTTGGAGGCCTTACAAGTGTAGATGCCGCTGTCCTCCTGTTTGATGCTCTTGATTTGGATGAAGCCAGAGCCATCTGAGTTGTTGACTATGATACAGTTCCTATTGGGTTGGATGTGAAAAGCGCCTTTAAACCATTTAACATCTGGAACTGGATGTCCACTAGCTTCATATTTAAAGGTGACTTCTCCTCCCTCAGAGCATCTTTCAGACTGAAACTCTACCATGAAAGTAGGAGGTTGACCTTTAACCTTGAACATTTGTTGAACCCATTTCTCTGCCTTACTAATATCAGTCTTTTTAACTTCCAGGTATGTGGAGCAGGTGGTTTGGCCAAGTCTATTGGTGGCAGTACAGGAATACTCTCCTTCATAGTCAGAAGTAAGCTGGGTGATTACCAGTGTGTATTCCTCCTGCTCCTCTATCAGCATATAAACAGTGGAGTTTTGTATCACCTTTCCGTTGTGGAACCACTGAACAGAGGGCTTGGGAAAGCCAGACACTGTGACAGTAAACCTAGCCATTTCCCCTTCAGTCACAGCAGCTGGAGACAGCTGGCTAAGGAAAACTGGCTTTTCTTTTTTCTTCTCGAAAGAACTAGAGTAACGTTTTGGCTCTGGCTTGAGTTGGGGTGCTCTAGTTTTTTGTGGGAGCTGTAGAGATATGGAGTGGGATTCTTCTCGCTTGGTCTCCATGGAGATGCTAGAATGTTCTGTTAGGAGATAATGAGGAGGGTTGAGGACCACTGGATCAGCAGAGGAACAATTCATCCATTATCAAACGCTTTTAACTTAAATAATTAACGTCTATCAATCAAACTAATTCATTATAATTGACAATGTTTCAATGTTTCTTTTTTTACTTTGATACATGTCATACATTACTATTAGACCATTCTTTTTATTTTGATATACATATCGGATATTACAATTAAAACATAATTTTCTGCAATCAACTCTGGAATTGTTTGAGATTTTTTCATTAAAAGTTAAAAATATTAAACAAAGAATTGGGATTTGTGAGTCATGGTTTCAAAATCAATAGTAGTTTGGTGTTAAGATTTTAAACCTATTAAACCAATATGTTCTGTTATTTGTTATAAGATGGCTTTAGAACAATAGAAGTTCTGAAGCAATACATGTACAAAATCTCTTAATTCTTTATTATGAATTTAAATGACATACCTAAGTGTAGAGAAAAAGTTCAAAAACACACTAGTCCTTTTGACACCAAATCCTTTAATGTATCATGTATATAACTCCAACTCAGACAAACTTCTGTACAGTCAGACCAAGGCTTTTATCATTCATCTGAAACATCTGAAATATTTAGCTGTGTGTGTGTCATGGCTTTGTAGCTGATCATAGTTATTGTTTGGATTCATAGTATTCAGCCTATACTATCTCTAAAAGTACACATATTTACAAAAAACATAATTTTATTTTGAAAATATATATAGAAAATTAGCTAAACTAATTTAAACCAGCAGCTCATATGAATACCGCATCACAGACCGACATAAAGACCTTTCACAAAAGAAACACTGCCAAAAAAATACTACTTTGTAATAACTATTCAATGCTACAAAGGATGTATCGCTGTTGGTGAATTAAATGTCAGGGTCACTATATGATACGTTTCTTGTAGTGTTTAGTCATAAGACCATTTTTTCAGATGTTAGCGAGTGTTTATGTATATGTGAATGTATTTGTACATGTATGTGAATGTATATGTGAATATTTATGTGAATATATCTGTTGAGATACTACTCCTTTATCATTATATTATATTTCCATAAAATATGTTATTTACAGGGCAGTATGTAATATGTAATATGAAATGAAAGCCACAGAAAGTATCTGACAGTTATTTCAGTATTATATATGAAATGACCACGTAGGATTGCTTTTTACACTTTAGTACGAAATTCATTTATTTCTGCAGGTAGCAAAATCCATTTGATGACATTTTTTACTTTAAACTGTATTAATTCTAGAAGTCGATGACTTAGTGAACACATAATTATGCATGTTTACAATCCTACACTCCCCTACTTAAAATGTCATTTATCATATTCAAAATTACTGACGCACATACACTGGTAGCTTATCACAGTGTGTCCGAATAAACATTAACTAAAGCAAATGTAAACCCTGACCATTTTAATGGCACAACATATCTATATATCTATATAATACAACCATCTACAAATTCACTGAAAAACGATTGACTCTGGTGTGTGACACTGGTGTGTGACACTACACCCTCACATTGATCTTCCACTAGATGAAACCATCCTTCACCCTCACCATTCAGTTCAGCCTCATGTAGTTGAGATGACTACTCCAACACTCAAACAATCCTAACATACATTTCACAACACCTGACTCGTTCTGTTCTACAACACCTTCAAGAGAGCAGAAGTTTCAGTGTGGCCGGCTTGGTTTTGGATCAGACACTTGTACTCCCCAGCATCGTTTTGCGTGACATTAGTGATGAGCAGATTGAAATGGCCGGTGGTTTTCTCCTGGATGATACACCTGCTGTCTTGCACCAGCTGTCCATCCTTGTACCACTGAGCAGTGGGGTTGGGCTTGCCGTTCACCAAGCACTGCAGGATCACAGGTGTACCGTGTGCTGCTGTCACAGCCGTCAGAGGGATTATACATTTAGGGGCTGTTTCTGTGACCTGAAACTGGAAGCTACACATATCTGACGACTTTCCTTTGAATTCTACTGTATGGTCTTTGGCTGGCTCAGCAAACACATCAAAGTTGATGCTGACGTATTTCTCTCCCTGTTCGCTCATCTCATGATCGGTGTTGGCCACCAGCAGCACCGCGCGCTGGGACTCGTCAGCTTCCTGCTCAAACTCAAACTCCAGCTCAATCTCCGACGCCTGCTCTCCCTCCAGGGAAGTGTTGCCCACCATCAGGTCAAACTTCTGCAGCTGGACCTTGGCGCTTCCTAGAGAGACAGCGGTGAGCTCCCGGCCTCGGGTCTGACCGGAGAAGGTTTTAGCGCTCAACACCTTGAGGAAAGCCCTGCAGACCGTCTCCCCGACCACATTGATAGCTCTGCAGGTGTACACACCACTGTCCTGGGTGCTGACTTTACATATCTTCAGGAAGTGGTTGTCTCCATCAGAGGAGTGAACATATTTTTTGTTGTCATGGGGAATTTTCTTGTCGCCTTTGAACCAGGAGATGATAGGCGATGGTATCCCCATGAGAGAACACTCAAACAAGACTGTGGTGGTCTCAGGGGTCTCCATGTCACAGATAGGGTTGATGAACCTTGGGGGCATTTCAGTTACTTCAAACGCTATTTTCAGATCATCATTCTCCTGTGTGACAAAGTCCACAGCACCCACCTCATACAGACTAGGCAACACGTCCAGGGAAATGATCATGCTCTTATTATCGGCGGTATACTCGGGAATGGTAAAGATTTTCACCTGCTTCTCAAACTCTTTGACCTCGTTCTCATCGAGCTCCACCTCCAACAAGATCTCCTGAGGAGACGTAGAGCGAGAAGAGTCATCGTCCTCCATGTCAAACTCCATAATGTGTTGATGAGTCACAGCAGGTGGAGCAGGCATGAACCTCACTTCCTGAGATATGACGACTACTAAAGCAACGCTTCTTGCTTCCCCTACATAGTTCAGGGCTTCACAAATATACTCCCCCTGGTCTGCTTTACTGACACTGTTCATTGTCAGTGTGATGTTATCTCCATCTCTGTGCATTTGGACTCTGTCGTCAGCCAGCAGCTGGGATTTGTTGTGGAACCATCTCACCTCTGGAGATGGAAGACCAAACACCTCGGCATAAAAGACGAGACAATCGTTTTCAAACACCCTTTTCTTTGTGAGAGGTTTGAGGAAGGCTGGAGGGATTCCTTGAACCTTCTCCTGGAGCGAACCAAGACCAAGAGACCCTTTGCTTTCAGCATGGTATCGGCTTTCATCCAAACTATAGGCAGAAGGTCCAATATCAATGCCCTCATCAACAGGAGACCTCAGGAACTGAGAAGGAGAGAAGAAGCATTCAGTGGAATCAGTCGTCAAGGCTCTCTTCCGCTCTGTAGAAGAGAAGGGGTATTCTGGGGGGGTCATGAACCCACCGGACATGCCGGTAGAGGGAGTATGGAAAGACTCTGGAGACATGGGAGTTTGGAAGGACTCTGCGACCGTCTGTGAGATCTCAGTAGATGAGGCAGGGGTGAAGAACCTCTCGGCAGCATCTGCTATATCCTCACTGAAGGTGCTGCCTATCTCTATGGACATCTCAGACTCTGGGGACAGTGGTCGTCCCCAGTCCGTCGGAGGGTTATAGTAGTCATACACAGCATTGAAGGTCACTTCCTCTACCTCCATGATCCCAGCAGAGGCTCCCAGTTCAGCTGAAGCAGTGTCAAGATCACTGCTAACCTGTTTATCTACAGTCTGCTTCTCAGCCTCTTGTTCTGCTACATAGGCAGCCAGACCAAATGCTATGCTGTCTGCTGTGGACTTGACAGCCATTTGTGATTCACTGGTAGGTCCCTCTTGGAGAAGCTCAACATGCCTCTGAACATCAGCAAGAATGTCAGTATCAACAATCTCTTCTGAAATTTCCTGGAGATCTGCCTGGGAATCTGGAATACTGAGGAACACCCCACTATCCATGGAGGGCTCTGGGATGGACAACAGCTCCTCTCCTATTTTAAACTCCTTACTCAAAGTATCTTCTCTCAAATTCTCAGGTACAGAAACAACCTCTCTGATTCCTGTGGTCTGTTCCCCCACATCAAGACCTGCCTCCTGATAGCCACATGCTACCTCCTCTATAAGAGCTGAGACCTCCTGACTCTGATATTTAGACCCACCGCCAACAGGAAGTGATGTGGTAGCAATGATTCCCTTATGTTTGACCTCACTGAATGGAGCAGACACTTTAGAGGAGCCCTTGGCCACTGTCCTATCATATTGGAAAGGTATGAAGCTACTAGTTCTGTCAAATGCATGAACAGTTGCCTCTCTCTCCATTTCCTCTGCCTCACCAGTGTATTCAGCCACCTTCCCTGGCAGCAAAGGCTCCGGTCTGACTACATCTGCTATGTTCTGCACTTCCTGGACAAATGTACGCATCTCCAGGTGGCTGTCTAGCAAAGAAGCCCCTTCTCCAGGCCAGATCTCAACGTCATCCTCTGAGACCAAGATTGGCTTAAACGTCTCAAGCCTGGCAGGCTTAGTTTGGTAAGACCCTGCGCCAGCTGGTATAAATGTCATTGATGTCGGAACATTTTCAGGCTCCCCAAATACAGCTGTAGTTTGGGAAGAGAAATCTTCTTCTACATTGTGTTTAGGTATGAGAGGACTTCCCTCCCTAATCTCTCCTGGATGTGCTTCCTTCGTCAGCACTGGGATGAACTCCTTAGGAAATAGGCTTTCCATTCTTTGTTCCTCAGTAGGGGAGGGAGATCTGAATGCGACAGGTGAATCAGATTCAAAAGCTTGCTTAATCTGAGAAACTTTGATCACAGCAGCAGAGGACTGCAGACCACAGCCAGATATAGGTGGCAGTGGCTCTCTGGAAGCCCCATGCTTGATTGGATTCTTTTCAGATGAAGCAACATGAGTCTTTTGACTGGCTGGATCTCCAGTAACCTTACACTGTAACAAGGCAGTCTCTCCCTCTGACCCGAGGATGCTCTCCAGCTCAGTGACCACCCCTGGAGCCTCCCCGGCCACGTCAAAGGAGAAGGTAAACTTGTGTTTCACAGCCTGGGAGGCCCCCTCTTTACTCTGCAGGGTGGGATTTTTGGAGGCAACCATGACAGCTGCCTTCTCCTCACTGCCCTCCTCCATCATGTCAGGGAGTGGTGTGGCAGAGGTGATTCTGATCTCCACTGGGGAGGAGGTGCAGGAGTCATCCAAGCGCTGGGGTCTGTGGACTCCTGCCTGGGGCACCTGGAGGGTTGCTGCTCCTGTACTCATGTAGGCTTGCAGCTCCTCCTCTATTGAGCGCTCCTGATGTTCCTCTGCGGTTTCCTCGGTCACCAACACCTGAGTGGGTCCTGAGGTTCTCAGCAGCTTCTCGTCTGCGATCTCCAGGCTAGCGCAGCAGGTGGACCGGCCGTGACTGTTGGTTATTATGCAGTCAAAGGTGCCCTCGTGTTCTGTGGTTGGGTAGTAGACAGTCAGTTTTGATTGGCAGGGTTTGACCATGATGTCATAATCTGGGTTGTGAGTTAAGGGATGGCTGTCTTTAAGCCATGTGACTGTTGGCTCAGGGTCGCCCTGGAACTGACAGGTAAATTCTGACATTTCACCGATTTTTACTTTCATGGTTGTAATTTCTTTTACAAATACTGGAGGTGAGCCTTTCCTAATTTCCTCTTGTTTATTCTCATACTTGGACTCCTTGGTTTCAAAAAAGCCTTCTAAGTCACTCATCTTTCCACTTGCGATGCCTGGTTCAAGGCTCTTGTCCCTCCATTCAACGGTCTCTTTGGACCAAATATTCTCCCTCCTTACTTCTCTAACATCCACCTGGTCACGTTGGGCTCTTAAGGCCTCTGTTTGTTCTAACTGGCCTTCCTCCACAGTAAATGTATACTCCCTGCTTCTCCTCTTCCCCACTTCCATCGCCAGACCCTCCTGTGTACTCCAGCTTGGAGGATGTCCCCTCACTGGAGAGGACTTATTTAACATGTTAGAGGGAGCCTGAGCAGAACCTGGTTCAGATCCCTGGAATGGCGCACCAGGGAGCTGGGTGGGAGAGCGGCTGAGGACTGAGGAGCACTTGTGGCTTCTATCCACTACAGATGGTGGGACTGAGTACTGGGGATCTTGGATGGGAACATTCAAACTGTAATGTAGGCTACTATCAGCAGGAGACTCTGTAGTTGCCCTGTGAGGATGGGACCTATAGGCCGCTGCTGCAGCTGGGGGGGCAACTGTTGGTTTTCTGTCAGGTAAGGATTCAAACACCTGTTTAGATGTATGACTATAAGCTAGCAGGTGAGTCTGTGACCGTTCTTTAGTAGGAGCTATGTCCTGGAACTGTTGACAGCTTCCATCTCTGTATGGAGCAGGAGGTTCAAACTCATAGAGTTCCTGAGACATGACTGCATGATGCTGTTCTGTCTGAACTTTAGAACGGTCATATCCTGAAACAGTGGCATCATAAGGTTCTGAGGGAGTTTGTTTATAGTGTTGTTCACCCATAGACCATTCAGATTCCAGTTCCACCACTTCCTCTTGGTCAAGGACATCCTGTTGCCACTTGAGAAGTCGCTGAGCCAGGGCTTCCTCCTCACTGACAAAGTACTCACTGTCTCTCTGAAGTCTGGTCTCTCGCCCCTCTGTGTCCAGTACCTCCAGAATTTTCTCATCTTGCTTCATCTGTATCCCAGTAGGACGAGCCTCACCTGGGGTTGATTTCTCCATAGTTGTCTTCTCAGGAAAAGTCCTTTTGGGCTGTAGTGCTGTAGGCTGGCTGGTTGTCTGTATATCAGTAGGCTGGTGAACTGTGCCCTCATATTGAGAGTAGGCCTCCACCCAGTCTGGCGGTAGCTCCACGGTCTGCTCCTGCTCAATCTGCACCCCCTGCTGCCATTTCATGATCCTATCATTCAAGGCTTCCTGTTCACTGGAGTACTCGCTCTCTGTTTTGAGCTCAGAGATGTTCTCCCTGGACAGCTGCAGCTCACACTCCTCTCTGCTCTTTTCAAACAACATTTTTTCACCTCTAGCTTTCATTGTGGGTGATTTCTGTTGCAATGAAGCAGATTCTGCTTCCTCTGGTTGTCTTTTCATCCTGGGTGGCACAGATTCAGGGCTTCCCAAGTACTTTTTAATTTTGGGGGATTTCTGGGAAAAAGGGAGTGGAGTATCAGCCTCCGGTCTTGGTTCCATTGTCATCTCTGGGCTGCAAATGTGCTCCTCAGGTTCCAGGTATGGTTCCTCTGCTGGCAAGGGGAGGTCATGTTCAGGTTCAAAGGGTTCCTCCTGAGACATCCGCATCCCTTGCTGCCATTTCCTGATGCGTAGAGCGAGGAGTTTCTCCTCACACTCCATCCTGTCGGCCTCCAGGCTCTTCTCATACTGAGCCTTCAGAGACTCCTCCTCAAATTCCTCCTCTTGGTCTCCTGGTGTTACCTTGTCACCAAGGAATCTCTCGGTCGATTTACTAATCTTAGCTTTGGGTGATACTGTGATTAATGAAGACACTGTACCAATTGTTTCAGAGCATGGCACTTCAGATCCACCCACCTCCATCTTGTTCTTATCAAGTTCACTTTTCAATCCACACTCTTCCTGAGAATCAGCTAAAGTATCATCTTTTTCATCTTCATGTTTCTCAGTTAATATGCTGGTGATGCTCTTCTCACAGGTCACTGTGGTGTCACCAGTTAGTATCTGGATGGCCCGAGTTCTGGACTGGGGTTCAAATGAGTGCCTAATACAATGCTGGGAAGCCTCCCGGCTCTGAGAAGCCACACCTAAACTCCTGCCCTGAAACTCCCTGCAACCTGTCTCAGATGACCGATGGAAATGCTGCACATCTGGCAGAGAAGAGGGAACCTTGATCCTGAGCTTGTCCACATTGTCAGCATAGCTGGATTCACTCGCTACAGACTCCACATCAAACTCTGAGGAGGACATGGTGGATATAGACATCCTCTTCTTTAATTTAACAGCCCTTTGGAGCGTGGTCAGTTTGGTTCTAACCTCGTGAAGGCTTTCGGTATCACTGAACCTTTCGCTGTATCGGTCACTGCACCGGTCACTAAACTTACCACTAAACCTGGCCCCTGTGCGCCTGTCACAGTAGATATCACTGAACCGGTCATTAAAACGCTCAGAGCTTTCAAACATGGCAGGCGGGGACCGGGCACGCTCAGAACCAGTCTCCAGACGCTGGGAGTCTTTAGCCGAAGCTTCAGCCTTAGAAGGAGAAGTCGACCTGAAGTAGACCGTACGCACCAGACTCTTTGATCTGGACCTTACCTGTTGGCCTTTGGATGTCTTATCAAATGGTGAGCCAACACACCTGAGGTCCACCCTAAACTTCCTCTCTTTTCTCTGCTCTGTCACTTTATCAGCGCTCTCCTGGGCTCTGGCAGAACGCCTTGCTAAGCTCAGATAGTTAGCAGACTGCTCTTCCCTAAGAGACACTAGCAGTGATGCTGTGGACTCTGCTGACCCCTCTGAATTTATGGCCATGACCTTGTAGCTGCCAGCATCCTTCTCTTTGATGCTCTCAATTACGAGACGCGTAGTGTGCATGTGCATTTTACTCTCCGTACGAATCTTAAGTCTGTGCTCTTTCTGAATAGGTTTGTTATTATGGAACCAGAGGATAGTTGGGGGAGGACAGGCAACAAGTTGACATTTTAACTCTGCTGGGTCTCTCTCTACAACCGACTGCAACTTTAGCTTTTTAGAGAACGAGGGTTTGATGTTCTCTGAGCTGATGGCTGATACCAGCCCTTGATCCAGGATGTCTTCTGTGTCTGAGAATGCTCCTCTGAGCTCCTGGGTTGTGCTGAGATCAACGCTGCTTCCTTCCTCTCTCCCTTCATTAGAAGGCCGTTCTGGAAAAAAAGACAAATAGCTGTAAATACAATCAAGCCTCTGAAGCATAAATGGGAAAAAGATTTGAATGGAATCATTAATGGAAATATTAAATGCATGCTGCAAGTCACAAAGCCATAAGAAATAACAGTTTCACTCACCATATTTGTTCGAATAAACGCAAGACTTGATTCTTTTTAAAAGAAACCTGCAGGAGGTTTTGATCCTTCTTCTGTGGACATTTCTTCAAAACATAAATTACTTAAAAAGGCATAGATGTTTCCAAGTTAAACTGACGGGCTTGTTTGCACTAGAATATTCCTTACCTGACTTGCAGACAGGAGAATAAACGCCCTTTCTATTCCTCAGACTGATGAAATATACCAATGAGAAAGCTCTCTAATAAACCTAATTCTTAATCAAGCAGTAGAATTGTTTGAGAAGGCGTTTATTCGAACTAATATAGTTTACTGGTGTTATTTAAAGGCAAACCAAAGGAATCACATCCCACTATCTGCAAGCCAGGCTAGGATATATTTGGCAGGAGAAAGTCATCAGTTCCAGACAATTTAAAAGACAATTAAAAGATGTGGTTATTTATCCATATCTTCTAAATACACATTCAAGTCTGGAATCTTACATGAGACATATCCTGCACCTGATAAAAAGACGGATGAACCTTCATGCCAAAAGAGGCTCAATGGATGCAAACCTCATGGGTCAAAGACTGGTAGATCAAGCACGTTTATCAGGAATAAAACATGAGAACAGCAGATAGAGAATGACAACATGGAGGACATTTCTATTGAAGAACAATGCAAGAGTCCATGCATTGTGAAGGGTAAATAAACTCAAAGGAATAGTTCAACGTGATAACATATTTACACACTTGCTGGCTGTTGGGTAAAACCATAATCAGGTTTTAAAGTAAAGATAGTAAAGATTAGATTGGTGAAGCTCTTGTTGAACCGTCCCTTTCCTTGTGTGCTGTGGTGAAAACGTTGGTGTCATTATGGAACAGATGTGAATGAGCCTTACCTTTGACTTCGTGTTCGGTCTTGGTCTCTATCTGTTCTTTAACTTGAGTCACTGTTGAGGAGAGGAGATGTGACATGAGTTCAGAACCTGGACACAGTAACACAGAAGCCCAATCAAGGTCATTCAGACAATACGAATGGAACATAAAATGATATGGCATAAAGTATGATGACAGTGAGTAGTAAAAGACACCATGTTTTAACGAGTACAAATGAATTATGACTAGAGAGTGATGGTATCTTTGGTAAAAGGATAACACAGAGAACGTCATGCTGAAGTCCAGAAGGTGTCCCTTTTAAAAGAAGGTGAGATGTTTCTTTAGGGTGATGACCTCAGAGGGGAGGGGTTTCTCTGTGTGGTTAGTTAAGAGAAGAGGGGAATAAAAGAATGGAGGTGTGATGGATCTTCTGGGGCTGCATCATGCAGGAGGAGGTGGTGGAGGTGTGATGGATCATCTGGGGCTGCATCATGCAGGAGGAGGTGGTGGAGGTGTGATGGATCATCTGGGGCTGCATCATGCAGGAGGAGGTGGCAGAGCACAGCTGGAAGAAGTGGATTCAGGCTCTCAAAGGGAAGGGTGATGGAACAGATTAATTTGAAGAAAGGGAAACCATTTGGAGTGGGACCAAGTTACCTTCTTCTCTAGTTATGGTGAGAGTAGCAGAGCACACTGCCTCCCCAGCACTATTGGCTGCTCTGCATGTGTACTGGCCAGCATGCTCAGGGAAAGCATCGACTAGAATCAGTGTGGCAGTGTTCGTCACATCATCAAAATGAAAGACAACATCCTTTGTGGGTTGAATGGGCTGCTGATTATGAAACCAGCTGATGTGTGGCTTCGGAGTGCCGGACACACAAGCGTGGAACCTGGCCACTTCCCCATGGGGCACAGCACTGCTTGCTATTGGCTGGATAAAGGTGGGCTTTTGCCCAATTGAATGTTTCTTTAAACTGGTGAGGCGGGTGGAGACAGCCTGCTCCGGTTCAGAAGGACCTTGCCCTGAAAGGAAGCATGTTCACCACTTCATGTTTAAATGCTGAAGGAATTCCTCTGCAGACAACAGTATGATGATGGGAAGATCAATCAGGATTATCAGTAAGGGTTATCAGCACTAAGGTCATTCTCATGACTGACCGTCCAGTTTGAGGCTTGCAGAGCAGGACACGGTTCCTGCGCTGTTTCTGACCACACAGGTGTACTGTCCCTCATCCTCAGAGTAGACCCTGGAGATCTCCAGCTGGCAGCTGTCATCAAACTGGGACATCCGGAAGAAGTCAGACTGTTTGATCTCCTTGTCACTGTGGTACCAGCTGATCTTCACATCTGGCCAGAAAGAGAGCGACTCACCACCAAACATCTAAACTGTAAATTAATCTAAATACTATTGCTGAAAGTAAGCACGCCAGATGTTGGTTGGCACCCTACCTTCTCCGCGCACACGGCATTGGAAGTGTGCCGGCGCCCCCTCAGGTGCGGAGGTGTCAGCGATGGGCGACAAAACCACTGGAGGAGCGACAGTGGCAGCAGAGTCTGGAGACACCACCTCAGACACTGGAGACACCCACATTATCACCATCACCACATTATCACCATCACCACCTCCACATCATCATCATCACAAGCCCCACATCACCACCATCACAAGCCCCACATCACCACCATCACAACCTCCACCAGTATCACAACCTCTACATCACCTTCTACTTCTACGTACCTTCTACGTTGAGTGGTGCAGTGCTTGTGGCTGTTCCGTAGTCGTTCTTGGCTTCACAGTTGTACACGGCTGCATCCTCTGGGAACACCTCGATCAGCAGCAGAGTGTGCTCGTTTCCATCATGAAGGAACTTGCACTTGAAGCCAGGAGACAGAGCCTGGGAGTTCTTGTACC
>OOFB01006351.1:0-42148 GCA_900323305.1 Trachyrincus murrayi
TGTTTTTTACATTGAAAAAGGGAAAGTTCGCAGAAATATGAACATTAAAACATACTATTGAATTAAACATGCACTTTGTACGACAGAACGGGGGTTTAAGATAGGCATACTCATTTTATGGCTATTTGATAGTCCTTAATTAAATATACTGCAAAAGTGCAATATAATCTACCAATTCCATTTAAATAGATAAAAAGCTGTTTCAGGCCTTACATAACATCAATCTATACGTTTAAGATTTTTATAAAAAGTTGAATTTTAACTTGTAGCCTTAGCGTATAAAGTACTTCGTGCATAATTCTAGCCTACATTGGATTAGGATAGTATGCTTCTTACACCAATGTCAAAATCTACTAACACCATCTTTTAAGATGAATACAATCTTTAACTTGTAGAAAAAGTGATTCAAATCCAATACTACAGGAACCCCAGAATATGAAGTGCAAACGCTCCAAATGGTAATTTACAATATTTATGATAGCAAGTTAACAGCATCAAAACAGTCGACGTGGAGGGAAAAATAACAAAAGGCCTCAAAGAGGTTTGAGTCATGGCAACCTTGAGGCCTACATTTCCCCTTCAGAAGCCAGTGCCAACGCTCACATCATGAACATGACATTTAGGAAAATACAAGCTCAAAACACTACAGCACATCAAAGACAAATGGCAACAGAAACCCTTGCATAGCCAACATTTCACTAGCTGGGCTTTACGAAACAAAAATACTAACACACAAACACACAATTTTGATTTAAAAACCGTTATTAGGAAATCATAGTTTATCTATAAAAAAAAGAATTACATAAATCACCACACAAAGTTAAATGTAGGAGAAAAGGGTGTCAGGGAAATGTATCTTCATTATGTAAATATGCTGCAGGCATACTGCTATACAACATATGTGTTAAGTGCACAATACATTAGTTGTATTGTATGAAGGTAATGGGACTATTTCTGCTGGAAATAACCATAAAAAGGTGCCAGCTCCACTGGCTCTGGTTTGGTCTAAGCAACAATATGCATGTGTCATATTTTTGTAAGTCGCTTTGGATAAAAGCGTCTGCTAAATGCGCTAAATGTAAATGTAAATGTAAATGTCATATGAGACACCCCTGGATCAATGAGATAAAAAAATATAGGTCATCCAGTAAACTCTTCTTCAATTAGCTATTTGATCAGAGGAACTTCACTATATAGGGCTTCTGGATTTTGATCGGGCAATAGTCTGTGTTAAGGCACCCAAGCTGCATAACAGATGGTAGGCTTAAGGGGGGGAAACTGTATATAATTGGAGGAGAAAATGGTTGCTGGTAATGGTTTTCCTGGGCTAGAGCAATGCTTAGCATCAATGCAAGTGTGATCATGTCCAAGCATCACATTTAAACAACCACTTACTTACAAGAACAGACTATTACATCTATCTGGCTCTTAATGCACAACCTTAGAACGAGGCTTGGGCCAAGACTTTAATAAAGGGATATACATTTCTCATGGCTCAATAATATCCACTAGTATAGAAATGGCATGGAGATCATTTCAAAATGCGTCTCCGGAGAGCTGAAACAGTCCTCGGGGGGGAGGAGGGTTAAAAAACCATTACGGTTAGGGTAAAGAGGTTAAGGCTAGGCTGTTGAATTGTGAGCCACCCGCGGGGGCTCTCCGGGTTTTTGGTTAAGGTGTAGTAGGGGGTTATGGCTTTCCACCGTCTCCGATAGAATACCTGAGAGCTGCAGAGACAGTCCACGGGTGTACTCTACTGTACATAAGGTAGGAAGGTAGGGACAAGCCTCATCCATAAAACAACACATTTCTTATATCAAGTCACCAACAATTAGACATTTGATCTTATTCCCGGTGCACATAATCCTTAAGCGTTTAAGAAAAGGACAGCGCCACAGATTCTTGGTTGAAAATCCAGAGAATATTCACTGAAAATTTTTTCTATATATATATATATATATATATATTTTATATATGTATATATATATAAATATAAAATATATATATATATATATATTTTTTATATATATATATATATATTTTTTTTTTATATATATATATATATATATATATATTTTATATATATATATATTTATATATATTTTATATATATATATTTTATATATATATATAAAATAAGGGTGTTAATTAGATTCCTTGCTAAATTTACTTTAAGTGCTACGAATACCGCATCTTCAACTGCTTTTTGTATACAAGATCAGCTTGATTTGAGTCTTGTTTTGACTGCTGAAGGCAGCCACTCTTGGCAACGTTTTGACATTTAACTTCAGATTAAAGACTATGTACAAAAGATAAGGTACATAGATACAAAGTAAAACAATCAAGTTCTGCCCTTTAGCAAGAGCATAGTGGGAAAGTTAAGGACAGCTGGTAAAAAAACCACATTTAAACTAAAGCATAACAAGGCGACAACACAATTAGAAAAATAATATAGGAAGGAGTCAAAAACTCATGACATGAAGTCATGTCTCTTCAGTTGTACATCAGGCTGTGAATGGAGTTGATTGTTCGGTGCATTATTAGCATAACTTGCATGGCCAAACAAAAAACAATGGAATCCTCTTGTTGATTTAACTTGGGAAATACATTTGAGAGAACAGGTTGTTATTGTGACAGCCTGCTGAGATATTGGGTTTCACCTGGACATGTAATTCAACAATAACACAACTGCACGCAAATAACAAGGTGGGATTGGGGTCAACATTGTGATGACTGGCTTCCAGTCAAACCGTGTTCTTCACAAAAAACGCAATTCAGTGTCCGATTCCCAATTGACAATTGCAATGGGTTATTCTGTCTTCTTTTGCTGGTGGAGAGTCATGAGAAAGAGAAAGTCATCCAATACTAACAAAGGAATGATTTATTTTTAGTAAATGTGGGCTTGAGCATGCATCTGTGCAGACATGCTCGTGCTCTCTGCAGCCGTCTTCAGCACCAACGTGTCAGGCGGTCTTGAGTGATTTGGGCGCATCCAACGGGACCGTCTCCAAAAGGCACCCCCGCTGTAGTGTCAATTCTGTGTATACTATTAGCTTTATCTGACTTACGAGCACCAGTGGTGGTGGAGGAGGTTGCGTTGCATGGCGGTATCTGTGTTCCTATAGCCCAGCTCGGATCAGTGTCTCGTATCACAGGCTACAGCGCGAGAGTGAGAGGGAATGTCTTGTATTGTTCTGGGTGAGCTGCTGAAGGCCCTGTGCTCCTAGATCTTCTGAGGGTCCGGGGAGATGGGGCCCGGTGTGTTGGTCCCGTCCAGACTGTGCACGGGGATCTGGAACTGTGGCGTGAGCACAGACGGGAACTGGAAACACAATGCATGAAGGGAGGGGGGACAGAGGGCAGAAGGTGAGTCAGGAGGAGGGTGTGTTTGAAGAACATGAAATAGACTGCTGAGGGACCATGTAAAGGCCCTGATGTACTTCAAACAAAAATCGAAATTGGCTTGTTCACATAGGCTCACGAACACGCCGATTTTGACAGGGTACAATATAGTCAGAGCTGTTTAATGGCGCGAGTCGCGGTGGGAGGAGACGTGGCACCAGAGGACAACAGGCGCCGTAATTCACGTGGTATAGTTGACTAGTTCGGCTGAGCACCCTGCGGTGATCCAAGCCTATGCGACACTTCGATTTGGTTGCAAACCTGCCATTTTGTCTGTGCGGACACGGCAATTTCAATTTTATTTAAAGTATATCGAGGCCTTAAGGACAACAATTGGTGACCAGTGTTTGCTAAACTGAGAACACCCGGCTTATACACGTTTCACTTACTACACATTCTTGAGGCCATTCACCTCAAGTCAATGGTGTACGATGAAAGAAGGATAAAAAAAAATCTTCAAAAAGAAAAGAAAAAGGCTGAGTTATAGGGCAGATTTCCCAGGTACAATGAAGCTCAATGGCTTCCTTTGGCTTTGTTGGAAGCACCTAAGTATAGTAGAGGTCAAAAACTGCTTGGAAAGTCGGCAGGATGGAGAATGCACCAAAAAAAAGGCTCATAGTTAAGTAATTGTAATAAAAGGTATATGTTTGAAGGTATGTATAGAATGTTTTTAAAAAGGACACATCACTTTTCAATTCTTGTGGTCCCACAACAAAGTAGGCTATTCATAACATTTGCTTAAAAAAAACATACATACGAACATACACCCATTTACACAAACATTGAGAAATTGATGATTATCTGTGTGGAAAAGTCCAAATCACTGATGACTAGAAAGCAGAACAATAGGAACGTGGGTCTGACCTGGAACAGGTGGGCCCCCTGGCGTCGCGTGGCGGGGCTGAGGGGAGCAACTGGACTGAGCGTGCTCCAGAAGTGGATGTTGGACAGCAGGGGGCTGGGGGTCAGCAGCAGCGTGGGAGTCTGGGGGAGGGGGGAATAATAAGACACTTCATCAATCAATCAATCAACAATCAATACTGAACGTTAGGTACCAGGGTTTCCACAGTCACTTGTCATTTGTGGCCTCATCTAGAAGAAAAAAGATTATTGTAATTAATTAACAAATTATTTATTATTAATTCATAACTTGAATATCCCTAATATCACAGAGGCACAGAGCCAGGAGTTGACTATAGATTAGAGATTATAACAAGATCAGGTGATGGCAACATAGAGGTGGGGGTGGTGTGAAGCGTCGAGCAGGCAAAAACGCCAACCTTTCGATTTTTCAAACCATTGTTACATAAAGTAAAGCGATGTCACCAGACATCACCTCCCTTTTCCATTCTGTCACGCTTTGTACGATGAAGCTCACGTGCTGTAGGTTAATCTTTAAAAATGCTAAACAGAACATCTTCTTGGCAAAAGGCCTTGATGTGAAGCTAGTTGTCTGGGGAAAGATATCATGAACAAATGCAGCGAGCTGGACCTCCCTGTAGTCACACACACAAAAAGAGAAGAGAGAGAAAGAGTGGAAGAGAGCGAGATAATCTAATAAAGTCCCGATGGTTGGACAGAAGCACATGCATGTCATGTGGTCTTCAAAATGCCAGCAAATTGCAATCAGACCTTATGTAAACAGGATGTCGGTGTTCAGCTGAGATCTGGACACTGACGCAATGCCACTGCCCCCTGGAGGCGGAATGAGTGAAAGACTGGGGGAGCTGTTTAGTGTGTGCTATGTAACCGTTTAGTAAAATATATTTAAACTCAACTCACTGGCTTGTTCTATCCAAATGCAATATGAAAACCCATCTTTAATGAATGAACCATTTCAATATAGCTATAGCTGTAATATATTCCTTCTCTGGGTATCTTGACTATATGTTAATATTGTAGGTGTATGGGCTTCACGCAACCATAGCAGTCTAAATACCAATTGATTTATCAACCTTCTTGAAAACATATGTCCATGCATAGTGTGCTAACGCTGTGGGTCAAATCAGAACATACAGTAATTCGGCTCAGGTTAGGATGAAAAAAAACCGGGGGGGTGGGGTGGGGTATTTATGTATCAATAACATTTCATATTTGTGTATATGTATTATTATAACTGGGTACATGCACCACTTACATGATATGCACTATACATGATATTTATTTAGGTTAACAGATCTTAACCCTTCAAATGGAATGGAACTGAACTTTTTACCTTCTCATCCTATTTCCTCCAAACCTCATGTCAACTCATGTCTCTGCCACAGCCCTAGCCCAAGTCCAAGTAAAGTAACAACCCATGTGTCTCATAGTTTTAACAGTATGAGTACAAGAGTTTAACAGGGCCATGTTCGAATATATAACGCTCTATTTGGGGCGTCACCATTTTGTAGTGCTGTAGTGCTGGTTCCACAAATAGTGCACTACTTAATACCCATAATGCACTGCATGTAAAAGAAGAGTACAACTGATTTTACAACTGACTTATTTCTATATCTATATCTATATATCTATATATATATAACTATATCCCATGATGAATAGTGGTTTTAATTTTTGCATTGGATTCATCCAATGGAGATGGCCGTTACATAAGGGTTCTCACAGGGTGACATCTAAGGTGTCTTGTTTATGTGACCACTACACATCACGGCCATAGATTTCCAGCACATAATAATTAGTGTCCAATTTCCCCCTATTCCCTGCCTTACTTGTTCCCTAAATAGTGTACAATAAAGTGTTCACTATATAGTAGAGCTACACAATTGCATACTCATCGAAATCACGATTTTGGCCTCTACAATTGGCTAATCGTGAAAGGTCACAATTAATTTATACAAAATTAATTGTATAATTATAAAAACAATACAAATCCGATTTTGTGCGCCTGTTACATTAAAATTGAACTACAAATTGTTACAATTCAGCAACTGCTTTTTTATATTTGTTTCTTTTATATGGAGTTGGCGCCACAGAATATGAATTTAATCGATAGTCTGTTAATCGGGCAAAATAATCGACATTATCATTTTTGTCATAATCGTGCAGCCCTACTATATAGGGATTAGGGAATAAGTGAACCAATCGGGACATGGCCGGGGCCTACCTGCAGCATGGCGGGCGTCAGCGAGGCAGTGGGCAGGGACGGGCTGCAGATGTTCATGGGGGACAAGTCGGAGGTGGTGACGAATAGAGTGGGTGCGCTCAGCTCCAGGATCTTGGGCGGCTTGCGCATCTTGCCAGCGCTGGAGGCCGGGCCGCCGCATATAGACGACATGCTGCTGTCGCCATCGCGCCCCGACGAAGAGCCACCGCTGTCCGCCTGCAGGGGGATTCATATAGTAATATATAATAGCAATATCATCTGAAGTGGTGGACAACAGAAACCTGTAATTTACTTCTAATTATGTTATTAAGTATTATTAAGGTGTGCATTAAGCATCAGAAAATGATGTTCCATTAAATCCATTGCAATCTCACGTAATTTCAGATTATCGATTTCCTTCTATTCCATCAAGGCGCTTTAATGGGTTGAGTCTATTAACCCTTCTGGCTACATAGCCAAGTGGGTGACCAATTACCGTACACTCACATTGCGGCGACAGTGCAGCTGAATGAAGCCATGAAGCCATTACGGACTTAGGTTTAGGATCTAAAAACGTATGTATGTTAGACACCTCTCTCACCTGATGCACATTATCACATAAACCACAATATCACACATTTTAACAAGTTCAAGTCAACTGATAATGACAGGCTTCTCAGGCCCTGCAAAATGCAATATACATTTTAGCATTTAGCATGTTTAACAATTGAGAGGTATATGGTGAGGTGTGGTTTCCAACAAGCAGCTAGTGTGTATGCGTGGTTTGTATTTGTACACTCGCCTTCAACTCCAGGGACTGAGAGGATATGGACTCAAGGTCACTGTCAATCACCAGCTCCTGGGAGGAGTCAGGCAGCAGATTTGGGGAGGTGCTCCGGGAGGCCAGCTCTGATAGGTTGACATGCTGCTGCAGTTGCTGATGAGGATGATGGTGATAATGATGGTGGTGTTCTGAGGGGCGGAATTGTTCGAAATAGAACACGGCCTGAGACGGCAGCGCTGAGGAGTGTGCCAGGATGTCATCTGCCCTTGGGGGAGGGGCTTGGAGGGGATGCATGGTGTGATTGGATGAGGCGCCGGGCTCCGCCGTGACCTGGGGAGGGGGCGTGTCCGAGGGTGCCGCCGGCTTGGGCGGGACGTTTCCAAACCTGATGACGGATGGCGACACAGAGGGTTGCTGCTGAGGCGACGTTGGAGGGGAGGGTGGCTCTTGAGCCTGGTGGGTGGTGTTGGTAGGGGTAGGGGTGCCCCCCACACTTCTGTCACTCATCCTCTCAGCTGGGTCGGCCATCTTGATGGACTTGAAGAGCTGCCGGCCGTTTTGCAGCGAGGTGAGCGTAAAGGAGGTGTAGAGGCCGGAGTGGATGTAGTCATTGCGGTTGGACTGCTTGGTCGTGCTGGAGCTCTGGCTGGCCGCTCTGGCCTTCTGGTCCCGGTCACCCAGCTCGCCGTCCAGCAGGTTGCCGTCTCCTCCCCCCTGCTCAGACAGCGGGGTGAGACCTGCTGAAGCCATTGTCGCTGCCGACATGAGTCCGCCCTCCGTCCGCATGGCGATGTCCCCCGTCAGTAAGTCCGGGTACGACACGAAGCGGTAGACAAATTTCTGTCCGTTCACCTTCTTTATGATGTTCTGTTGCCAAGAAGGGGGAGGGGAAAAAAATAAACGAAGGGTCCATGAAGATCAAAATGATACCTTGATTGTCTATGGAGCCAAAGTATTATATTGATAGAAGCCGCCATTATCAACATGTGGCTACAGCAGATTAAACACATTTGTAGATGTAGTTCCTGCAGTGAAGAAAAAGCATTTTCTGTGATGACTATTATTCAACTACATGATGTTTAAGTTTGCACATCATAAACTAAGCTAGCATGAACAAGATACAGTACAGTGAATTGGACGAATGTAACACATTCGAAAGCTTTAGCTTTACTATTTTCTACATTGTAGAATAATAGGGAAGACATGAAAAAACACCTAATTATGTAGTAACGAAACTAATTGAAAAATATTGAATATTGTTTAAAGTAATCACTGTTTGCTTTGATGACAAATTAGCCAATGGCAGAATGACTGTTGTCAACCAGCTTCATGGAGGTCCTCACCTGCCATGCTTTTCAAAGGTGTGCCTTGTAAATTGAATTTTACCACTATTTTGTCTGTACTGTTGTAGGACATTTTATGGCAAGTATAGCCCAACAAATCCAAAATAAACAACATTCCATAGATAATTCTGGACTACTGATGTGAAAGTCAGTCAATCTGAAATCTTTCAAGACTGTTGTATTTCATTCACAAGGGATAATTACACCAACATCCAATACCAGTTCAATCTCACCCATTTTTCAGACATGCATAAATGGCAGTAAAGAGTGTTTAATAAGAGGCATCTTAGCGGTTTAATAGAAAGCATGATGACAGCTACTTTGGCTCGTCTTCAGTGAAGGCAATAAATACCAAAATGATATTATGGTTCTTTGAAGTCGGTAATTAAGGGTTAAGGTTAAAGCTAGTTTGAGCCAGGCCCCGCCCACTATCAACATCTTAAAAAAGCATGCTTCTGTTGCACTTGTGGTAAACACCTTTTTTTAATTTAGGGGTGGAGATATATTGCTATTAAGGCTCCACTCGCTGCAATCAGATTTGGGCCAGAAGGTTACCTGGTAACCCAAAACTCCCTAAGAGGGCAATTTGAGTCCATATTTACATCTTATCCTACGTTTTTAAAACTTTGTGCATTAAAGTCGAGATTTGGATCACGATCAATCCATAGCACTTGTACTATGTAACCCACTACATCACTCTTCATCTAAAATTAGTTGTTTTAGGGTTTGATTTTCCTTTAAAAAAGAATTCAAGGACATTTTTCCAAGGACCTGCGAGTTGTCCTTTTTGCTAGGGAGTCAACTCACAACAAACACAAAGTTTAAGAGAGATTGCAGCTTCTTTAACAAGCCTCTGGGAGGAGCGGGCAGAGGGGCCAGAGAGAACAGAGACCAGAGCGCAAATAAACAGAAATAGCCCAGTGAGATCACACCAAAGCAAAGCAGGTTCACTGCTTCCTGCTTGCGTGAAAGTGAAGCAGACAATTATGCTGCTGCCAAACATACCAGAGACTAGACCCAGCCCTGAACGCCCACAGAAACAAGCTGCATTTAGTGCCAGAACCACAGGCAGAGTGGGAGGCAGACTATGGCACAGCAAGAAAGAGAGCGAGAGAGCGAGACACACACACACACACGCACACACACACAGAGAGAGTACCATAAGGACATTCATGCGGCAATGGGGTATAACGGCTGTTTGCAAAGTCTACAAAGAACACGCATTTTCTCAAGCAAATGTACGGCGTGTACACATAGATATCGTGCATTTCCATCCCCTCTTTGAGGATATTAACTACTAATCTGCAAGTTGGAAGCAGAGCCATGTACATGTACATTCACGATCAATGGCATACATCAACATTTGATATACTAATACTACATTAAAGCAATGATAGTCTTGTATAGTCTGACCCGATCTGAGATGTGAGAACGCACCACGCAGAAGAACGCAGAACGCAGAACACACACACACACACACACACACACACACACACACACACACACACACACACACACACACACACACACACACACACACACACACACACACACACAGCCCTTGGGGGGGGGGTGTTAAAAACGCCACCTTGTCGTAATAGTAGCGGAGGGCGCGGCTGAGCTTGTCATAGTTCATGTTGGGCTTGTTCTTGCGGGCGCCCCACAACCGGGCCACCTCCTCGGCCCGCAGCAGCTTGAACTCGCCCTCCTCGTTGGTCCAGCAGATGAGCTGCTTGTTGCTGGAATCCTGCAGCAGCTGGAGCAGGAACTGCCAGAGGGTGACCGAGCTGTCCATTGGCTATCACTGTGAAGGACATTTCAATACGGTTATTAAGCTTGCCCACAATAAGCACAAAGCACCACCAATTTTTTTTTTTCACACCATGGTTGGGTGAGCTACATTTCAGCTGGAAAATATTGGTTATATTTAGTACCAGTTCTTCTGACACAACTAGCAGCGATTCTCTGATTTAGAATTTTCACGTCACCTATACCACCTAAAATCTCATGCAGCAAAATATGGCAAAATAGTTTCCATTGCCTCAAAAAAAAGATAATATATTTGAACCATCTTATATAGGCTATATCTAGAAAACTATGCAATAAGAGGCGAGTTACAGGAAAAAAGGCACAAGTACAAATGAGGACATTTTGCAGTACCTTTGATGATATATACAAGAATATAAAACATTCTCCTTTCATTGTGTTTGGATGAGAATACCAGGAAGCTAAATGAGAAAACATAAACAAGCATCTACAGGGAGCCAAAAAACACACCCACTCCCAGTCCAAAAGCAAGCTACCAGGAGACAACAAATCTTGACAATTTACAGATTAGCAAAAATACATCGTTTTGTGGCTCAGAGACATTCATAAAAAAAAGGTTAGACAATTTCAGATGAAGCTTCAAGATACAGCAAGCATAACTGATTATTCTGTAGGTTTTATTTTCACCCCCACTCATGTCTAACAAGCAGCTAAGAAAATCTCAAGTACACATTTTATAATGAGCTAAAACAAATAAATGCAATATTAACATTTCTGATGCTATACGCAGCAAATTTTTTACCTTACAACGATTATTAAAATGACTATAATTAATAGAATTCCTGTCTACCGGGTAACCGATTAAATGTTAAGCGTTTTTATGTTTACATCCTGGACAGAAAATCAGCTCCACAGAACCATTGATAACCCGTGATGGAAGTCCTTCTGTAAATCCATTCAGCCTACTTTTCTATGTAAAAAATAACCTTTGAAATGTATCTGCTATGCCTTTGGTCATTGAACTTACAACAATTGCACCTGGGCACACTCAATTGCATGTAATAATTATCCAAACTAATTTTAAAATGCCTGAAAAACTGAAACTGATCTTATCAAGAGACAATAAAAACACAGTGAGACTTGCTGCTGATATGAGTGTTGTACTTTGTAGTACAGTTTCTGGAAATAATACTGCCACACAGGACTTGGTTTAGTGCAAAGGATTTCTCTTGTGAAGGTAACTAGCCATATCTTGTGTGGCAAGTTAACATCCCTTGGCACACCAAATATCCCAATCCAAAAAGGCCATCATCCAGAGTTTTAACAGAGCCATGTCAGTGGTTTGATTGGTCACTCATTACACCATGAATTGCCAGTGTGGTTTTCTAGTTCAGCATTTTTCACTATCTCTCTCTCTGTTTCTGAGACCCAACATAGATCTGATATATTTGGTCAGCATGCCGGAGCACAAACTGTTATTTTTTTATTTTATCTAAATTTTATGACAGTAAAATGCAGGTCAATAATGCAGGTTAGATAATGCCAGAATTAGCATTGGGCGATTTTCTGATATAACTGTGAAATGCTCCCATATCTGCATCTCTCATTCAGCCTGTTAAGGTCCCAATATCATGCTGCTTGTGTGTTACGTCCAAACAACATACAACTCTACATTGATCTGCCTTCCTTGCCTGCCAGGATTACTAAAGGCAGAGATTGGTTTCAGGAATTGTAATAATAATGTGTATAGTTGCTTTGATCTTTAGAAGAACAAAAAAGGAAAAGCCTTCATATATATTACAGAACAATATGGGTGGAATCAAAGCCTGAATCTAAGACAGTGTAAGGAGTTAGTAAACAGTAAGTGTACATTTCACTAATTTGTGGCACAGCACCATGAAACCAGATCCAACTGTAAATCTCATCAGGCAATGATATTATGGGTTAACATTGAACATCAACTTCATGTTACAGATCAGATGCTGTGTGTTTAAGCATGCCATGTAATCTTCTTATGAGAGTAAATCTGCCCTGACTCATCCAGACCAGCTGGATTGCAGACACACCCCCCACTCACAATCCGTCCCAATAGCACAATGTAAAAACACAGGTACAACGGATTTGTATATGAAGCAAAATTAAACAACAAAAATATTTTTTAAATCGCTTCAACGAAATGCAAAACCTCAAATCATTTGACGTCTAACATTTCTATCAAGGTAATATACATGGCGCTTGGTTGTCGAGAGAAAAGTACAAACACATAAAGGACAATGTAAAAGTGCAATTGGTTGTTTGACTACTGTATAACAAAGCAGTGGTGCTCGGGTTTTTTCCGCAGCCACGGTGCAACACTGTCAAGACCACTTGTTGGATGAACAACTACTACCAGTTTCCAGGGTCAGTTTCAGGCAGGAAGAAATACACAACCCATGACACTAAAAACCTACGTTAACACCTGAACTATATGCAAACCCTCCACACGTCCAACATATTCAAAACGTCAGTGTAACGATAATTTTCTGGTGTTTGATTTAGTTACGTGTTAGCTTAGCGTGCTAATATTACCTCGTCGCTCGTCGAAGCCGCAGATAACGTGAAAGCTTCCACCGCGGCGAAACAATCCCAAAACATGTTTAAATCGTTCTAATGATGCATGGATCCACAAACGGGCAGCATAAAGACTGCCATATATCCAGATTACACAGTCTTTGCCTGTTCTGACGATATGTTTGAACAGGAAATTAAAGCCATGCTGAGATCACTTCCTCATGCGTTGCAGACCCCAAGCGCGCTGTTATTGTTGTTGCCATGGATGGCAGTTATTACTTGAATACAGAAATATTCCTGAGGAAATTAATAACTTCACTAGGGACACATTACAATCCAATACATATGAAAAAAAAGCGTTTTATTTACCACATGCTTTCATCTCAATGCGTTGTGGTTTACACACATTCGTTACAAAAATATGAATGTATTAAAGTGTACAAATGTCTTTGTAAGTGAAGACCCTCTATGGCCACGTAGGGGCAGTGTAAACCCGTGCAAATGGCATATTACAGTACATATGCACAGCATGCATACATGCATTTTATATTGAGATAACTTGTAGAAATATTTCGTTTTGCAAAAATCATCACTGTGTGAAACTATATCACATGTATCTATATCTTCTCATCATAGTTTAGTAGTATAGTAGTCTACAAATCAAAAGCAATTGAAAGCATAATATGTGTCTTTCATTCATATCATATACTAATATATATTGAATATTGCAATTATGTTATGCCCATTGTGGATGTTTCCATTAGTGAGGCCAGGTGACGGAACTGGCAAACCTTATTTGGGCATACATATACAAATATACATTTCATATACAAAGAGTATATGAATTGAACTGTCACCTTTTTCGCTCCCACCTTATCAACTCTTCCACCTAAAACCCATATGCAAGAAATATTTGTATTGAATAGTAAGTTACAGAAAGTATGCAGTTTTGGAAGGTAGCCATTGTAAATCTTCTCTTATGGAAAAGTATTATTAGTAGGCTATATTAATAGTATTGACTTCTGTACCCTAAACCTAACCACCCTTACTCAACCATTTCTAACTGAATACCTAAACCCACACATTTCTTACTTAAACAAATGTAACGTAATAGGTAAACACAACAATGTATAACCTTTTACCTAAACCTCACCATCTCAGACACAACATACATACATAACATACATAATACTAAAACAACCATGTTTAAAATAACATAATACACATGATATTAATAATAAGAGGAGTCATTTGTAGCTAAATCTAGTGGCCCCTCAATTGTAGCTAAATAGTGACCCCTCAATTCTAGCTAAATTAACCAACCACAGAATTTAAAGACCCTCTAGGACATTAGCATGATTTATCACCTTTGAGTGGTAACCACATTTTATTGAACTTGATCATCTTTTTTTAAGCTAAATGTTTGGCACCAAAATCTATAGTGGCAAATCTTCTGATTTCCTTCCTCCAGTCCAGTCCTGACCAGCTGATGTACGCGTGACTTTAGCCTGCTGAACTCACCAATGCTCTATTCACCTATTTTTAGAGTAGTCAGTTGCTACCTAAGTGGGGGGGCACCTCTATGGATTTTCATATCAATGTCAGCCGCTACTGACTTTGACAATGACAACCATATCTTTTTAGTTTTCGTATATCTGAAAATCACTTTTTTACTTCAATGTGTCACTTGAAGAATGTTCAGATGTTGATCCTTCTTTTCAGTAGTAACCTGCCTTTCATTTAACACTTTTTATCCAATGTTGGCTTGTAATAAAACAGTAATATAATTGTTTAAATGTCAAGCATTTTGCAATGTATTGTAGTTGTTTTTTTGCAGCTTCTTTCCTCACCATTCTATTAATAGATACTTTACTTAGGTAGAAATGAACAATTCTGTAGTATTCATAAATGTGTATTACAATACGAGTGCCTTACCTCATCCAACCTGTAGCAATCCTCAAATGAGTTATGTTATACAAAGTGCCAAACTGAGCATTAATGGTCAAAAACATGCTCTATAATTTCTATAGAAATGTAGAAAGCAAAATATATAGGCATAACAGTGTAACAAGAATCAAGAAAAAAATAGAATCATTAATTATAAAAAATATTTATAAAATATGTATATTTTCTTTCCTATATTCTCTAATGTGTGTGTGTGTGTGTGTGTGTGTGTGTGTGTGTGTGTGTGTTTTGCATACGTTCGATTAGCACTAAAGAGTAAATAAACACTAAAATCATACCACAGGGGCAGTGCAATGTATGGCAGAAAATGGTTATTGGAAAACTTGATCACTCAATCTTTGCTAAATCACAACACTTGTTGTGCTTTGGTGCTGTTATTGTGGTTTGATTTTATTGTTCAGTTACTGTTTAAATGTCTCTCTTCGTCTCTCTGCTCTTCGTCACTAAATGCCCATGGCTGAAGCTGTTGACTTGGACCAATAGTAAGCTCTGGTCACAATTGCTTGTCAACTACTCTCATTACATAACAGCCTATGGCATTCCATATCAATGAGGTGGCATTCTTTCCTCTGAGTCATATTTATCACTTTCTCTTGACAGTGGAAAGTCAATAACAGTGTTCTTTGACCATACATGAAATCAGCATAACGTGTTCTTTGACCATACATGAAATCAGCATAACGTGTTCTTTGACCATACATGAAATCAGCATAACGTCTCACTTGCACTCGTCACTGGAGAGTAGAAGAGGACAGGGGCTCAAGTACTCCTGGAAAGCAACAACGTGTAGGTATTCCAGGATGTGTGACTAGACAGCACAGCAATTTCCTCTTGAAACCGCCTGTCTCTTTTTTTTTCCTTTCAGATGTTCCACCATACTGTCTGACACAGGCCAAACTTGAGAAATGCTGATGCTTTAACAATACATGTAGCCAGCTGCAGCTCATTATTTGGACTTTTGTAAGACTTTCTGCCACCTATTTTAACTATAGGCTGTATAGTGAAGCAGCATAACACTGTCCCTGGAGGAAATAGGTAGAGCCAGCCTACAATTGTAATTGGTCTAAATTTGTTTGTCCTATTATGAAAATATACCTGCCTGGTATAACAGTGGAAACATATCTGCATTCATTTACTGGGAAATGCAGAATTCTCATTGCTTATGATGAGACAAGACAGAATGCATATTAGGCTCTTTGCAAACTTTATTTTGTGAATAGGAAAATAGCATTTCTGGTAATCAAAAAAAGTGCCTGTATTACTGATATACGGGCAGAACACACATACAAACGGAGGGAGAGAGAGAGAGAGAGAGAGAGAGAGAGAGAGAGAGAGAGAGTTAGGGAATGCAGGAAACATGTCTGTCATCTGCCTGTCTGTCGGTCCGTCCATCCTTTCAAATTAATTTCTACATGTTTTCAACTAAATAAAATACAGAGAAGCTCAGAAGAACCATTACAGCGAGAGTCAAGAAAAATAAAGTACATTAGCTACGATGCACAAAGTCAATCGTGGGAGTGCATGTGAAGCACCGTCTGAATGGCTCTCCCAGGTAGTGGCGGTCACTCCATTGTGTAGTAGAACACTGAATACATGCAGCTCTCTGAGGCGCTTTAGTTACCCAGTAAGATTGCAGGTTTTTTTTTTAAATTGTACTGATGTCAGTATAGTGTGTCCAAACTCATGTCAGTGAAAGCACCAGTCAGCAAGCACCATGTATCACATCAAACCAATACAGTTAGCTTCATTGTCACAGCACAGTTGAACCGCTTCATTCATTTCAACATTAAAACAAAAACATGGCCTACATCATTCTGTTTTTCCCCTTGCCAACATTCCCCAAAGAAACAACCAACAGCAACCATGTCTTTATCCTGCTCATACACATTTGCTGTTTAGCAATGGACTCACACAACTTTTATTTTTGCTGTTCAAAAGCACATTAAGTCCTGTAGCTTTGGTCTGCAAAATGCATCCTGTTATAATGTTATTAACAACCACAACAACAATGGCTTTGAGACCTGTTTTGAATGTGGGTCTACGGTACAGATGGTAAGATTGTATCTGCTGTTCCCAAGACAGACAATGAGGAAAGAAGCATTGTTACTCTTGGATGTTGTTTCATTGGCTACGTCGGTAATAATAACAACATGGAACTGCGCTTGCTTGCTTAAAAATATACAAAAAACATTTAGGCATTTAGCGTTCTGATTCTTCACTTGGGTAAATTGGTGAAACTTAATTAAAGTTTGTTAGAGGTTTGGGTTGTGTAGTTACAGGATCATCTTCCTAATTCAAATAGTAAAATCAACACGAAGATAAAAAAATGTATGTCCAGAAAAATGCTGAATCAGGTTTTGTTATATTATACATTGGCAGAATCCACTTTGTTCGCGTTTGTTTGTGTGCTAAAAGTGTGACTGAGTCCTGTTTCGCCGTGCAATGTAGGTAAATGGGGGGGAGAAAAAAAAACGATTTTGGATTATCAAGTTTGAATCTACGGAGCAACCATTAAAGATATCTCGCCAATATTTGGATTTACATCAACCCAAACCTCTAACAACTTTAATTCTGCTTTAATTGGTGGAGTGCCTTGCTGCACTTCCATTTTCAGTGAACAAAATGAAAGAACAAAAAACACAAATGCACTTCAGAACAGCAGATTCATCTTAAAAGGGTTGTAATTGTACATGAGAGTAGAGCAGGAGTCCAAAAACCCACAAGTCCACCGCAAGACGGGACGGTCACTTGGCGACATTCCACGGATTGATTACGCTACAATCAGACTCACATGACAAAAAGCAACACTAAATAGCTTAATGCACTGGTTGAACAATTTCCTATTTGATACATCTATTTGGGGGAGAAATCAAGACTATACCAGCTCTGTACATGGGTTAATATTAGTCTCTTATAGGGGTACACATTATACTGGGAGTAGGCGAAGACCGATGTTTTGACTGGAGATTAGCTGCCCTTCCAGGTCTGGTAAAACATTAGCTTTTTTGCTGTTGCAACTAAAACTATGAAATTAAATGTTTACAGTACTTCCAATACTGTAAATCTGAGTTACATGGTCGGGTATTATAAGATATTTGTGCCAAGGAGAGGGTTGGTGGCATTAGCTGTGGGTATGCTCTGTGTGTGACTTCAAAAAGACCAAGAATTGTAGGTCACCCAGCGAGAGTGTATTTTACATGCTCACAGAGGACCAGAACAAGGATTTCTTGTTTGGCAACCCCCTCCCATGAATCACAGTTAAATAAGAGCAGTCGTACATTTAACTGTTCTGAATTAGGATCAGGTAATCCTATCCCACACCCCCCATGGTCAAAAGGCATCAATGGATAATAGCATTGATGAAAGGCAATAGGCTTCAACTGGGTTGATTATGATTGAAGTGCATAAAAAGGTCATGGTTTCTATTGTATGCACAAATTGTAGGAAGATATTTAGCATGTTAAGATATGCAAAAACTTTAAAAGGACACATTTACTCTCAACTTTGGGAGTATGATTCAAAGAGGAATGCAAAATAAAAATGTCAGCTTATTTTTCTAAGTTTGATAATTAATATACAACCCTTGCTAATGCTAAATGAAGAAATGTGTTTGCTGGATTATGTTCAGTGATGCCACTTCCAAATTGTACAAGATTGACTTATCTCACTGAAAAATAATATTTGGGTACTATGGGAAAAATAACTGTAGTGCAAGCAATGGGTTATTAGGAGGTCTTAACTGCAAGACGTACTCCAATGGTTATATCCATAGGCTAACAACACACACATGCACATATGTGTGTGTGTGTGTGTGTGTGTGTGTGTGTGTGTGTGTGTGTGTGTGTGTGTGTGTGACCACCTGACTGGGTGAAGGCCATAAAATCCATTTTCAGCTTGCGCAACGGTTTCTCCTGTGGTGGCCATTAGTTTACTGTTATAGCATCACGGAAAAGTACATGTCTGCTTGGAAGAGTGTTGCCAAGGAAGAGACCAATGACAGGAGGAGCATCGTAGGGGAATTCAGATGGGGAGGGAAGGAGAGATCAAGGTTCAGCACCATTCAGTTCTGCTCTGTTTATGCCCAGAGTCAAAGAGCTGAATTGGGGATAGTCTGGACGCCTTAGGGTTCAGGCATAGTGGTGGTGGAGGGGGGGCACTGACGCCTTCACACACCGTGTGTGTGAAGGCGTCACACGGTGGCACTGATGATGCGACTGGGCCGGGAGCTGCGGTGGACCTTGGTGTGCTTGGACAAGTGGTCGCTGCGTGCAAACTTCTTCTCACAGAGCGAACACTCGTACGGTTTGATTCCTGAGTGTGAGCGCCGGTGGCGAGACAGTTCATCTGAGCGGGAGAACCTGGGTAGAGGCAGAGGAGAGTATGGGGGGTTACTGTGAAGTCACTTTGGATAAGAGCATCTGCTAAAAAAGACTAACTGTAAATACTGTTCTCCAATGTGTGGAGAACAGTATTTCTCACACATTGTCAATCACAATATTTCATGACCAATAAGTTGAAGTCATTTTCTGTTTTAGCATGAACTTCTCAAAAAGATATTTTGAGGAACATGGATATTATATTATATTAATAATACAAACAAAACAAACGAAAGTGTGTGCACCCAAGCAGGAAGAGTAATTGATTCTTGATTTTACCATCTGGATAAGAATTTTCTTACATAACCAATACGCAACAAACTAACCCAGTATATCAACATAAACTACATCTTTATGTTGTACACTCATAGGTTTTGTTGGAAAAAATATATACAATACATTGCGCACACACACACACACACACACACACACACACACACACACACACACACACACACACACACACACACACACACACACACACACTACCTCCAGCCACAGTCGGGCCAGCTGCAGGTGTAGGGCTTCTCCCCCGTATGGCGGCGGAAGTGGGCCTTCAGGTGGCTGCTCTTGGTGTACATCTTCTCACACCCCGGGTGGGAGCACTTGTGGACCCTCAGGGTCTCTGTGGGGGTCACTCTAGCCACCCGGGGGGCGACCGCCTTCAGCAGGCCGCCGCTGCCCTGGCCCCCTACTCCTGCAATGCTAGTAATTTCAAGAGTTCTCATGGTGATGGGAAGAGGGGCGATCTTGACGTACTTCTGGTCAGAAGCGCCACTAAGCGTCACCAGCGTGGCATGGTGGGTGGAGCCACCCTGCGGGGACAGCAAGGCGAAGTTGGGCCCCGAGGTGCCCTGAAGCCCCAGCACCAGGTGGGCCAAGCGCACCGCAGCAGCCGGGGGGGCTCCGGTGGCAGGGGGTGAACTCACATGGCCATGGGACGGGGCCAGAGGGTGCAGCTGAAGCACCAAGGGAGCGCCCAGCACCACCGAGGGGGCCGAGGCAGTGGAAGCGGAGGAGGAGGTGGCCACGGCGACAGATCTGACCGGAGATGATGTTCTTTGGGCTGCAGGGGGTGGGAGGGCCGGGTGGAGGTCTGGCTGGGGGTTCTGAGGGCTGTCCGAGCCCTGGCAGGAGGTGCTGGCTGGGTCCCTGCATGCTGACGTTTGTGAGGAGGGCGACGGGTGCTCGCTGACGGACGGAGAGTCATCAATGCTGCTGCAGACGGAGGCGGGAGAGGGGTCCTCCACGGGGCCCAGTAGGCCCTCCCTGACCAGCTCCATCTTCTCCCGGAGGAACTCCTCGATGTCCTCCAGGGTCGGGGAGAAGGGAGACGGCAGGCGGAGGGGGAACTGCGGCAGTCTGGCCTCCTGGCCTATGGCCTGGAGCTCGTCCTCGTCTCCTGTGCCAAGAAAAATATGCAGACTGGACCCGTCGTCCTCCATGTCCTGTTCTTCCTCATCCTCCTCCTCCTGCTCTCCGGGGCTGGAGCTGAGCATGGCTCCTAGCTCCCCGGTCTCGGGACTGTAACTTGAGATGGAGCTGCCCCCATCACTGCCCGTGCCCTCCCCGAGGCTCAGGGAGTACGGGCTGCCACTGTCCCTAAACAGTTCATTGTCCAAAGTCAGCGTTCTGCTGCTAATAGACACCATTGATCCAGGCCAGATACAGCAGAAAGGATGTCAGGGAAACGTCAGACGAGAAAAACCTGCAATGGCAATAGTCAGCCATTATCACCAGCTAAGATGAACAGAAACTGATTTGTAAGGCCATACACATGACTTCTTAAGTTTTTATATAATAAATAAAATAAAAGTAAATAGTAGTCTATATTCGTACATTTTATTAATGCAAAGATTTTTGCCGAGCTAGAACCAACATCCAACCTCGCTCGCACACATGTAGCCGAGGCTGCTCATAGGCCCGACACTTGGCATTACAATAACAAGGCGCGTGGTAAACATTGCCCTGTGATGCCTCATCACCATATGGTAAGCAAACTAGCCACAAGTGTCCTGCGAGAATAACACATTTAGCGTCCACATTAATGTGTAAGGGGCGTGCAACACATGCCAATCTACCTGAATAAACTACCAAAACAGGAATTTACGAGTCTCAAGTTCGGTTGGATCAGAATCATATTTATAAATATCTTTAAACGACCAACGCATGCTGGTTACACAACATTTCCGTGACCTACCGTTTATAATTTCGGGATACAATACGGTAAAACTGAATAACGCGTCGATTAAGTTTTTCTTCGTCGTCTTATAGCTGTAAAAAAAGCCTCCGTCCTTGACACGGTTCCATGTTGGCATTCTTTTTCCGACACCGTCACATGACTGCATTGCTGTACACTTGGAGGCACGGATCCAATTCAGCCTCTGTGATTGGACGAGGAAATAGAGGCTCGTCCTAAAAACAACGTTTTCATTGGTTTCCGCTCAATAAATTCTGTTTTTCCATGTGTTATTAGAAATGTTACCAATCACAGTGCTGGATACAATGTTGCCTATTTTTCCTCGATTTAACGCGACAAACGTTTACTAAGCTGTAATAGATTGTATTAATTTGAACAGCGAATGGTGAGGAAAACAGTTCATGTCATCTCGCTTCTAAGGGTAGCATGCAGTAAAATATTTCCTAGGAAAGGTCGGCTGCTTAGAATCTAAGGAAATGAATTGGCTAATCCAGAAAAGATACCCAATTTCAACATTTAGCCTACATATTGGACCTAAACAAACTTATTGCAAGTATCATTGGAAATAGCAACCAGCAGTCAGTTGGTTTAGTTAATTAGGTATAATTGAATATATTGGATTATATTGACTGATTGTGTCCCAAAGATACAACCTCACTGCCCACTAACATAACACAGTCCACAGTTGATTAAAATGAGCTATTTTTAAATATTTATTTAAAAAATCTGTAAAAATGCATCCAAAATTATGTCAATTCTGCATGTCTGAAATATCTATAGGTCTTCCTTCTCCAAACAACTGAAAGTTATAATAAAGTATTTATTATATATTTGGGGTTATATATTTATTAAATACTAACTTGTATTATTTATAGTTATAGTTATAGTCAATATTTATAGTTAGTACATTGACTTATATGTTCTGTGCACATGCAACACTTGTGGCTGAGGACATACATAACTTAAAAAAAATATTTTAACAACCTATACAGACTTGCTCTGGCAATTTAACTAACTTCCTAACTCACTATTACCATTTCAAAGATTCCTTGCAGAGTAGGCCTATATGGAGTCTGCAATATATTGAGTGAGGACAAAACAAACTTTTTGGCCACTGCTCAAATGTAAAATTTCCCTCATTTAGTTTCTATATGACTGAGAGTTAGTTGGCGAGAATAAGATGGTAATTAGACAGAAAATCAATGATGACATTGTGTAATGTCAAATTACATCCTGCTTAATGGAAAATAAATTATCACGAGTTTGATAATGTTACAATTACATTTCTCCTGCAACCTTTAACTCCACTCCCAGCGTATTAATTTTTAACATTATGAATACACATTTCAATGAAATCAAATTAAATGTGATTTATGTAGGTTGAGCACATTTCAGAAATGGATGCAACACAATGGACATTTTTTTTACACAAGTTAGGCCTATTGTGTGTTAATTATTCCCTATGTGGACACTGTTATGCTATTTACACCAACAATGTAGGAGTATTGCAGGGATATAGGCCTATGACACACACTCAAGTGTTGAGTTTTAGCCTTTATTGTCTCCTCTCTACTTCAAGGTATCACAGGATTCCACCCCTCAACAAATGAATGACATGAACAATACATTACGGTCTTCCTATGTAACAAGTGCACACAGGGCATTGTGCACTCTTGAACATAACACTCCACATGATCCTCCTTCAGGGCTGTGCTTCAGAGTCATTTACAATTTGCCATTGAATTTGTCCACACTGTGTTGTGCTGATTTCACTTACCTTTTCTTGAACATTGTTTGGTCAAAAAAATGTAAGGCTACATTAATGTTTGTATGAATGTTTTGTAAATGTTGATGATTTCTTAAAAGTAAATGCATTGCAAAAATGCATTTAATAGCTCTTTCCACAGTTAGGCCCAGTCTTAATGGACTGCATTGAAAGTACAGTGACATGGCCTGTAACTCTAAGTCTTTAGAGTTAAATTACAATAATCTGCTCTCGGAAAACCCTGAAGGGAAGGAAAAATGCCAGGGAGTCATGTCATTCTTGGTAGAGCTGTATCAGCCATGCTGTGGCTATGTTTATTGTGGTGTAAAAGGGACCTCTGGTGGTCAAAGAGCAGTCAAAATCCACACACTCATCGAGTGTACTCATCTTTCTAAAACAATGTATTTCTTTATAGAATCCTCAGGTTCTGCAGTGACGTTTATATGAATCAATTTGTATAAAATGCCCTATATAAATGTGGAAAATAAGATAAGAAAAAAGGAAGGAAAGAAAAAACAAACGCCCCCCCAGTACACGTGTCTTTATGAATGCATGATATTCTATATTGCTATCATTCATATCATATATGATCTATCATTCTAACACCACTGCCATATCACACAGTCTCCACAGTTTGATATTAGATAATGGATGCAGAGATATATAATGTCCATGCTTGGAAATATTGTCAATGATTTTGACAACATCAATTGAAGATCAATAGATCAATTGAAATTATATGTTAAATAACAATAGCATTCCTAATACCTATTGGCATACCATTAGGTTTTTTACACAGCTTAAATTAGCATTCTGGGGGCATATGGTATATTGGTACATTCATTGTTATTTAATTAATTATTACATTTAATGTATGTATCATCATTTACACATTGATTCAGTAGATGTGTGTTCCCAAGTAGTGCCTTCCTTTATAACCCAGCATATGGATGAGCTGCTAGCAGCATACTACAGCACATAAGGACACGGGAAAGCTGTTCTACAGGCTTCTTATCTGTACACAGCAGGAGATTGCTTAGCCACTAAGACTGCATGAAGCTGTCATCTAGCGACACATTACTATGGTAGATTATGAATTTATATTGAAATAAACCATTAACTTACATTGAAATATACAATAAACATAGATAGAAATGCACCATGAACATACAGTATATGGGTATAGATTACAAACATATTCAGTCTATGTTCACAGGTTATTGTTAGAGATTTTCATCTATATTTTAGAGACCTGCAATAAATGGTGGTGGCCATGATAGAGCTCTATGAATGGCTCTTTAAATGGCATTGTAAAGCATGCCGCCTCAACACTGCATTGAAAAGGTTGGTCAATGTGTAATAGTGGGGTGATGTATGCCGTAACCAACATTCCCTCTGGCACTTTTACAATTATATATCTTTTAAATCTTTCAATAACTTTCAATAGCTCAATGGTTCAGTCCTGATGATCATTCTTTAAATCTTTCAGAAAGTCCGATTTTTTGGTCATTAAAATTTTTTTTTTTTTTAAAAGCCCTAGATCATTGATTCTCAACTGGTGGGTCACGACCCATAAGTGGATCATGAGGGCATTTTGAGTGGGTCACATTAATCTGTGGAAAGAAGCCCATGAATTAACTATAGTGTTTCAATGTTAATTCATGTTTCAATGGCTTACTATTTCATTGAGTTTAGCCCCAATTGTTGCAGCTTTTTGTTCACTCAGTGTTTTAACAGTGGGTTGTGACTTAAAGACTAATGACAAATGTGGGTCCTGAGGCTAGACCAGTTGAGAACCACTGCCCTAGATTACTCTGAGGTGACTAGTTTATAGATAGATGATATGACCGTATATAACAGGGGCCATTCATTTTTAAGTGTTCTCTCCGTTTGCTCAGCGTGGATTCACAATGGGCACAGATCAGTGGACACTGCCATCCCATGGCAGTGTCCAGCACAAATATTCTCCTACACACGCTTATTGGGGTATGTTGTCCATTTGTGTCGCCCGATGCAAATAGCCCCAACTTTGTCTCAGCAAGCAGCATGGCGGTTTTCATATCCATAGTAACTGTATGGAAATTACCATGTGGTTTAGGGTTACTGTGTTTAATACTAATTGTGACTACTGCTGCTGGTATCAATGTGGTCATTCTAGGTGCAGAAAGGTACTGTTTGGTTTCACTGTAAGTGTAAACATAAGGCAGGAAGAGAAAAATAGGACAATTCTTCCTCATTCCGCATCAATATAGCTACCGCAGTCTGTAAGAATTAGTAGCTCAATGATCACTCTTTCTCCACATTGCAAAGCTGTGAAGTCAATGGACCATGTCTGAGTCATGTTGACTCTGTAAACCGCTGTGTCTTACCCAGGTGGGGGGGGAATGTGTGCTAATTTTACTCAAGATGTATTTTTATTCTTAACTGCAAGTAACAACACATGTACAGTATGTCTTTGGAAACTTAACATGAATAATTCTCCTCTATCTCCTCTATTATTATCTCCTCTATGCCGTCACTAAGGAAATTATAAGTATATATATAAGTATATACTTATATATATATATAAAACAAGTATAAACTTGTTAAAGCAGAAGGGCTGACTATAGGTTTGTGGTTATTCGATAGTATTAGTTCATTGTAACTTTGGGAGTTACACCGACAACCTGTTTCAAAGATATCAAATCCAAATCCATCCAACACCGTAAACTTACTATAGTACATTGTTAACTGTTTATGCTGTCGTTGATAACACAGTGGATTTCCTGAGTTCCTGCATTATATTTATTTATCACTCACTGTAGATAAGTGTTATAGATTTCTCCTCTGAGATGCTTTGAAGTGTGAAATAGTCCACCACTCCATTACACAGTCTTTTTGATCCCTCCACAAAGTTACAATGATGTGGTTGTGAACGCTGGCAGCACCTCTCACTGGAGTATAATCTCACATCTACCCTCACACATTTCCCCCGGGACACTAGCCTTACCCTTGCACGTTTCCACCTGGACTCGACCCCTTACCCTTCCACCTCTCTGGGTATCTATCTTAGGGGTTCCATAAAATGTGGACTGTGAAGCCCTTTGAGACTTCTGCATTTACATTTTTGTATATTTCTTGTAGATTTGCATATTCTTATTACTGTCCTGTACTGCTGTTGCATTCACATTATCTGTCTGGGGTTAATAATAATATAATAATAAAGTACAAATCTTGATGTGGATAAAACCTGTTAATATTTACCATTATTTCTTAAACTGGGTGCTGAATCTCATGGCACCAGGAGCATAGCAATACAGGTGCTAATACACGTATAATAACCACGGCAACCTGGAATTTAGCACGATGGGTAATCGGCTACTAACAAGTCAGCAGCAGAGTTGCTACTTTTTGACAATGGGAAATAGTGAATGCATAGATTCATGAGTGCCATCTGTGACAAATGTCTGGAAAGAGCCAAACGTTTTCAGTTTTGCTCATTGTGCTGATTTGAGTATGGTGGGAAATCAGACTTCACAGTCATGTTCCCAAAATAATGTACTTGTATTAACGTTTTAGTTATGTTTAACTATCACATACATTAACATTCTATACCTTATCATTAGCAGTTATTTTAAAAACAAAGACACTATTTATATCCCCCTTCATAGGACACCAAACACACACACTATGACATGATTACTTTATATAGTGGTGGAGAGGAAATAAATAATAATGAATGAATGCTTTTTTCTTAGTCAATTTATTTTACCTTAAGGGCAGACTCCTGCCCTTAAGGCCTGGGCCAGTAAGCTCAGTAAACAGCACCACTGTGTGGTTAACTAAGAGTGAGCACCACTATGAGCTGGATCAGCTTTGTTGTGGTAAATGTGTGTGAATTTGGTTTGGTAAATGTGCACTAATAAGGGTTGGATCAGTTTTCATCTCATGCAGCACAGAGAGCTGAATGCCACAAAACAGGTAGTTAAATCCGTATAAAAAGTAGGTTGCCTTTATTAGAAGCTGGGAAACCAAAACATTATCAACATTGTTGTCAGTAATACTTTTTTTTTCTCCAAAGACCACAATATTGCCATTATCGTCATCATCATCATCATCATCATCATCATCATCACTTCTAATCACCCCACCCCCGCAACCCCACCCCCACAACATGCAAAACAAATTGAACAGATCAGCGTTCTTTTTCCACACCACTGACGAAAGCTTCTCCTCCTGGTCCGCCTGAATTCACACGTTTGCTCACATTTACATTGCCAGTACAATTCAAGGTACATAGAAAAAAACACAAGTCAATCTAATGGAAAGAAATGTACAATGGAGGAAACATAGTAGTATTTCTCATAGCTTTGTAGGCTGTGTGCCTTGAGTTGGATGATGGCGTGGAATGGGCTGTATTGATCTTAGAAGGAAATTATCTACCAATAGCGCACCCTCAACTTCAACATCCTCAAGATCATCCACTACTCACTCAGAAACAGAAAGCAAAGCAAAAAGTCATGTGGCACTGGAATTCTATAGACACCTACGTTCTAATACATGGGTTTATCACACCCGCTGCAAAACATAACATACACATCCTATCCACAAGCCTATGAAGCCTTAAGAAAGTTGCATTCTTACTAATCTGAGCAACAGTGAACATGAGAGGGGGGCTTTGAAGAACAATTCATAGTTAATATAATAGGTCATTGAAAAATTCTCTTGAATTATGCATAGGTTAATGTATGAATTCAAAGATGTGTAATAACTAAATAAATCCCAACATTGTCATAATTGTGTTGGCTACTAATGCATGTGAAGTAATTTGCTTTCAATGAATGTTAATTTCTTTTCATTGCTTTTAAATATGCCTTTGAAGAACACATTTCAAAGAACTTCAACAATGAACTTTTGATGTTGATTCATATAATAATCTATGCATAATTCACTTTGATATTTGAGCAATGATAAGTTTATAATGTAGGCAATTCATGTATTATTTTTCCCATAAAGGTTTACCCAAAATGTTTGTAGCCCTCAGTTTATATAAAACACCTAGCTGATCTTGCATGTTTTTCCCACCCCAATACGTTCCAGTTGTCCGGAAGATATCACACTAGTGACATCATTCAGGCAGTTTGTGAGTGTGGAAGTACATTTTAAAGACAAAATACACTAACCTACTGAAACAGGGACATGTAAATGTGCTTCAGAACCAAAACAAGTATTTTGGAAACATTTCAGAAATAGCAGTAGTGGGGAAACTTTTCAGACGAGATGCTTCCGGATTTATTTTTCTTTTTTTGCTTCAACTCCAAACCTCTAAAATACTCGCCAGTGTAAAAAAAACTGACCATCTCATAAGTGCTGTACCTGACCTCAAATTCACTAGTGTCAAGATCATCTATGGCTTCCGACGATCTACTCATATTTCAACATGTCAACTCAGCCTAAAAAAGATGGGATAGATTACATTCTCGAGCCTCTCTTACGGTGGCGCTCGCTGACAATACCTTTAACTACTGTGCCCTGTACTTGGATAGAAGACGACCAAAACTTTAAGGCAATAGAGAACCCCTTAGTTATCTCTGGGGTATGTAGACTGAGCTGCCCTTTCAGTTTTTAAGATAATTCTTTCCTGCACCTCAGTACCACATTAGAATGAAAAATATTAAAGTTGTCAAAATACATACACGCCATCGTGATGGCCATGTAACACCGAATGGGGGATTTTGGGGGCAATCAATGTTTGAAAGAGGTACCTGCAAACACAGTTTGGTTCTTAAGAATCTGGTAAGGTGGCAGTGCCGGCTCTCACCTTAAAAGTTGGATGAAAAAAACCAAAAGAAAAAGAGTGAAGACGCACAGAATAAGAGAGCGAGGGACGGCCGGTCTAGGGAACTCCAGTCAGACCAACCACAGCCAGGACACATTGGATAGGGTTCGAGTTTTCTCTTTAAAATCAAGATACATTTTATTTTTTTTCTTAAAAAACAAACATTACAAAAAAAAAATCTTAATAGAGAATTAGAACAATAAACCAAAACTAAAAAGGGGAAAAAAGTCATTTCCTTTTGCACTTTCAAAAATAAACAAAAAACAGCTCATTAATGTTTGATAATAAAACAAAACAGGGATGCCTGGCGCAAAGGTATGAATGGTGAGAAGTTGCATTGCCATGCAAGACTAATGTGTGTTGTTTTAAAAGCCCAACATACAACATTAACTAAGTCGACTAAGCAGCGGACGAAAGCGACATAAAAAAAGTATCCACACAAACACTTTGTAAAACGCGTACCCGAAAATCACACATATCAAAAACGCACACATTCATAAAGACCTGGTATCTGTGGTAGATACTGCTGCAGCGTACCCCCTGCCCCTCCCCCCGCTCTCCACGACCAACCAGAGCAGTCTAATACACAACTTTTAACCGTTACAAATCTACAAATGTTGCCGATTCACATGCAGCAGCAGCTAGTGGCTAACACAAGAGGTGGCGCTCTACTCAACAAGCACACGCGCAGAATAGCCAGGTAGCCTTAAATCACATGAGGGGGGGGAAACCCAACCGTCACCGGTTAAATCACATGGGGTGTGTGGGGGAAGAACCCAATCGTCACCGGTCTGACAAAAGTACATTTTGTATTTTAAAAAGCAATTTTCAGGGTCCTGTTAAAAACACGGTCCTTTTCAAAAACATAATGTACCTACGATAGAAGAAACCAAAAGTGAAAAGTAAAATGGTGTTACAGCACATGAGTCTAGGGCACAGCTTACTTGCTTTCCCTAAGCCAAGTCATGTCAGATCACGGGTTAAACCAGAAAAGGGCAACTAACAAAAACAAATATTGTAAATAAGAAAACCATACACAGCCACACCCAAGCCGGTGGAAATCGAGCACTATTGAGGCAACGGCTCAGGACGGATGCTTGCTAGCGATAGTAAGATAGAGGAAGTGTAACAGTATCTGAAAGGCATGATGGGTAATGATAGAAATGGAGGGGGGGGGGCAGCTAGAAGGTGATGGCTATGTGGAAGGAGAGGAGCGGGGGGCTTTGACCAAATACAAAAGAGAGTAATAAAAAGCTTGTTGCATTTGCGGCATGATTTCATGAGCGCACTGTCCTTAGCTACCATGGTCAGTTTTTTTTGCATACTCAGGATTATTTTTGTGTTTTTTTTCCAGTAATAGTAGAAGGGAGAGGGCAAAAATAGCATGAAGTCCAAACCATTGAGCCAGGTCACCACACAAAACGGTTACAAAATAAATGATAACCTCAACACAAAATGAAACAAAAAAACAAAACTTAAAGGAAGGGTGGATGGGGTTTTTTGAAAAGGGAGGAGGGGGAGGTCTGGAGGGCGCAGTCGTCATCTTCCTCTAGTCTTCTCCGGAGGGCGCCTCCTCTTCCGACCCATCTTCTTCCTCATCTTCCTCTTCATCATCCTCAGCGTCACCAGCGGTGGCGGCTGCGGGGGCCTCCTTTGTCTTCTTGGGGGCCGGGGAGCTGGCCGCCTTCTTCTCTGCCGGCTTTGCCTTCACCTCCTCCTCCTCTTCCTCCTCCTCCAGGGGGCTTTCGGGCTCCTCCTCTTCCTCCTCCTCCTCCTCTTCTTCTTCTTTGGGCGAGCTCTTCTCCAGGGCCTTGGCGCTGGGACGTCCCTTCCCCTTGCCCTTCATGGGGCTTGGGGTCACTGTGGAGACGAGATAGCCAAACACACGATTAGGACACTAAACTCACCCGTTACGTTCCTATGTAACAGCACCCCACTAGAGCTTCAAGTAGAGGCCACTAGCAGCAGCAACACTTTCAATTTCATAATTAAATTTAAAAACTGAATCGGCTTGCGGTTAGAATTATGCCAATGCCATGTAACGGTTTATTTCAACAACTGTATTTAAGCTTATTAAGTCTCTTGGTTTTGACATGTTAACTTAAACCTTTGTTTTAAGGATGGGGTGGCTTTAAACTTCTTTGGCACAAGACATTTTGGGAACCCTTGTTCTGTGGAATCTGAGGTGTTTAAGAGTGGCGAAAAATGACACCGTGTCAAAAAACATCAAAGTATAGTACCTCGATATTTATTTATTTACGTACCGGTGGCCTTTAGTCGTGGCTTGGGGGACTTCTTCTCCTTCTTCTCTGGCCGGCCCCGTCGGCTCACCTTCTTGCTCCTCTTCTTGGAGCGGCCGTAGTCGCTGTCGTCGTCGTCCTCTACCATGAAGTCCTCGTCGCTGCCAGACTCATTGGCTGCGCACATTTAGGGTTTGGGGGAAGGGGTTACGGTATAGATTTTTTATAAATTTATAGCATATTATTAACCCAGTTTCTATATCTCCATGAATCACTAAAAGGAAAAAACACATCTAGTGGTTCATAGAGTCAGGCTCTACTCGTACCCAGGAAGAGTTACTTCGACCGGATTGGCTGATGTTCGCCCAATAACCGCCGTTTCAACCGATTTCTGATTAAACAGTGTGAATTATTTCCCTTCATTATTTTCCTCCATTGTAGTTGCCAGCATTGCTCCCACTTGATTGTTCAAGGTTCAACCAATCACAATATTCTGCACTTCGGTAATTAGACTAGTGTGTGGGCATGTGTGTGTGTGTGTGTGTGTGTGTGTGTGTGTGTGTGTGTACGACGTACGGTCATTGTAGGCCTCCTCCTGGTCCTCCTGCTCCTCGTCCTCGCTGCCAGCGTCCCCCAGCAGGATCTCCCTCTGTTTGGACACGGCCTTGGAGGCCGCTTGGCGCACTGTGCGCACCTTGCGGCTCACCTCGCGGTCTTCGTCGCTGTCATCTACACACATAATAAAAATGTTATATAAAATGTTCTAAAAATGTTATTGCATTTCTAATCATTTCTATGGCTACTCTGTATGCTCTCCAGTGGTTCTTTTTTTTAACTAGGTTGTGCAGCACTATAATCTTTTGTAGCTATTCCCATTTTGTAAGTCGCTTTGGATAAAAACATCTGCTAAAAGACTAAATGTAAATGTCGATAGTGGGAGGCGGTTGGGGTAATGTTATATTTGAACTGTAGAAAAATAATAAACACTGTCTTCAAAATCAGCACTCTCACTATTGTGGTAACTGAAAATTGCATTATTATTCAAAGAACTCGTATCAGTACTACTCGGTATCGGCAAGTACCCAAAAGTGAGTACTAGGTATGGGCACATCCCTGCACACAATAATGAAGGGATGATTCTGACTCTACCTGCAGGCCTTTTCCTCTTCGGTGTCCTCTTGGCGGGTTTCTCGGGCTTGGCCTTCTTTCCCTTTTTCCCTCGCTTTGCCTCGTAGTCGCTTCCCCCGTCTTCCCCCTCCTCGCCAAATTCATCCTCTTCCTCGCTGCCAAAGTCGTCTGGACAGAAACGAAAACAAATAACAGTGTCAAGCATGGGGTCCACAGGCGGCAAAACCTGGCTGCATACGCCACAAACCCCTGGACGTAAGGTCATAGGCTGTTAGCTTACCTGCGGAATCGTTTTTGGATTTGGAGAGCTTGTCGTCAGACTCCTCACTGCAGAGGAATAGAACCACACACAGATACACACACATTAAGCATTCATTTTAAACGAGAGACGGATTTCGTGAGATTTTTTTTATCTACACACCCAATGCTGGTTGAAGGTGTGAACTGTGAACAAAAGCGCAACTGCAAACATTTAGCTCAGCTTCACTTTGCCTTTGCCAAGATCTACTAAATGGAGACACTGTTTTTTATTTTACGTATTCATACTTATTATTTCCCTTTTGTTATGTGCATTGGTTGTGGGCATACTGTTGCTCTACATTGATTTATAATGTACATGCATTTAGATGAATCTTATTTTACATTTATTTTGATTTAATTAAAGAGTGACATGTTTAATAGTTTAAAAGAATAGAAAAGATAGATAAAAGATGGATACAAAACTCCCCTATAAAATCATTCCCAATCTAATTGCCCCTTATCTACCTAGCAGTTTTATCCAACTTTCTGTCTATTCCTCTGTCTAAATAAGGGTGTGTCACCACCAGTAAAGAAGACACTCACCTGTCATCCTGCGAGTTCTTTGAGCGCTTATGCTTGGGCTCGCGAGGGGGAGCGCGCACCTTCTTGGGCTTGTCCCCTCCATACTCCTCTTCTGCAGGGTAGGCACAAGGTCAAACATATTATTACTAGGTTGACAGACTACACTAATCAAGTTACTCCCATGCTGTAAAATGGCTAATGCCTAGTGGTCATCATATATGCCCAGCGTTCAGATGTCTTACCTGCATCAGACTCATTGAACTGCGAGTAGTTCACCACTTTCCTGTTCCTGTGGATAAAGTTCACATTTGACATGGTCACATTGACATAGACTACCACTAGAGCAAGTTGGTTGTACAAACCAAAACGGAAAGAAATGCTAGCCGTTTGATTCTATTTTATCTGTCTGTATTATACCAGTATCTATAGTGTGTTTCAGTCAGACAGAGCCCTCCATCCACCCAGGCCATCGGACTAGTAGTGGACACTCGGCTGCTCATCTCCAGTTTCCAACGCTCATTTGGTAGTGTTTGAGCCGGCTTCAGGTGACAAACCACCGACCACGTGACCAGGTGTTCGGCAGAAACCAACACCTAACCAGCGAGAGATAGCATGCGTATGCGTATAGCACGGAATCCATGGGTAGCTTTACATGTGAAATTGGCAGGGCAGCCATGTTCAGCAGGGGAAGAAGAAAAAAAACCCCGTTGTGTCTTCACGCGTCTGTAGCATCAGCAGCTACATTCCAAGAGCACCCTAAGCATTGTCTGCGATAGCAATTATCTCAAGACCCTCACAAGGTTAGGTGAGCGGGCTGTGCTGTGTAGACGGGGACATGGGGGCCATAAAACTATTTTACAAGCGCTAGGATTACAAGAGCTGGGGCATGTGCAAAAACACACTGAAGGCCGCATGCACATAGGCATAAGCAAAAAAGGGCGTTTAATGGCTCGCTTGACGGTTAATTCTTTTTGGATTCACTGTGCATTCAACATTCAGGCAAATATTTGGCTGAAGCATGGCGACAAATAGAATCGTACAAAGGGATATGTGCTTAAACAAGTAGCTCGTGTTATGCGGATCTGAACGGAATACCGAGAAACGGAGACCCGCGCAATACCTGGAGGAACCAGAGGGGAGGGGCGAGGGTCGGCTGAACTGATCTGACTTTGTTGCCATGTCACGATCGCGAAAAAATACTCGATTATTTGTAGATAGAGTCGCCGCGATCTGTCTCCAATTGCATAAACGATCAGATATAAAACATTTCGGTTAATTATTAAGAAGGGGGAGGGTGGTTTTAGTGTACCTCTGCGTTCTATCGGAGCAACGCGAAAATGGGGGGTGTGGTGACTCTTTGGAGTTCTCCGCCTACCTCTGACATCACTCACCAGGGTTAATTTATTGCCAACAGTGAAAATGTAGCCGAGCTCTTCCCTTTTACTACAGTATCGCCATTTGAAAAACAAGCGGTGTATTGCAGACACCATTACCATATTCATAAATTCCCGCTGTAATGTATTTACTCTATGTGGACACACACATTCGAGTCTGGGCGCTAACCAGATCAAAACCAGAGGCCGATGACCTACCTCCAGTCCTGTTTTTTTATTAGCATTTTAGAGCTTTCCGTGGATGAATGGGGAGCCATATTCGTATTCTCAGCCTAGTCTTATAGCACAGAAAAATACTAATCGAATTCCCCTAATCTAATAGCATGATCGAGCCGTATAATAAAACCAGTTAACCACATTTGAATCACAGCGCCCGTCTTATATCGCAACTAACAATGCACATCGCGGCTCTAGGTTCTTGGCGTGATACGAATTTCACGCCACTGCGCGGGCAACAGATAATTCTACTAGACATGGCGATCATTCCACATTGCTGGGATCCATGTTAGAATCAGCGTGCATGGTCAGAAACACACATTTGCATACATCTTTCATGAAAAAACAATTCATTAACAGAACACGATAGAGACGTCGGTAGTCTGCAATGCGTGCGTGCACGACGTGTAGCCACAGCGGACGACATATTAGGGAAACGTACCTCACTGGTCTTGACATTTTGCAGGAATACTGTGGAGGTTAAGAATGTAAGAAAGGGAAAAGAAGCCCAGGGAAATACAAACTAAAATATTTCCACTCTGCAACTCCGAGGGGTGCGAGGAGGCGCACAACTCCACGCCCGAGCTAGTGCGTAAAACTAAAATTACGGGAGCGATTTGTCTTCCACACGCGATTTTAGTAAAAATTTTACCTTCAGCTACTCAAAATGGTGAATAAAACAAACTGAAACTGCAGCCTGTGTGCAACCAAACCCGCGGCCTTGGGGTGGGTCCTTTGTGTTAAGGATCGCCCACCGTAGAGGGTGAGAGGAGCAGCTCGGAAGAAGACTGTTTCAATTGGTCTATTTCAAATACGATCCATTTTCCTATTGGTGCGAGGAACTGCTTGTCACGTCATGCTGTAGCCTATTTACCCTCCCCCCTAAGCACGGTCGGTAGAGTGCGCACTGTTAAGAAAACAAAAAGAGGCCCTCAATGTGCATGCTAAGATTTAGTTTAGGTCCCAAAAGACCAACAAGGCAACACTGTAAACACAAGCCACTGCGTCGTCAAACCATTTGCCCACAAAACGATAGAACACGAGGGTCACCTCCTGTGTCTTACTGCATGTATCAGGTAAAGTCTCCACAGACCACCATGTGTAACATCCAAGGCTGTAGGCCCCTGCGCATCCACAACCCCACTCTAGCCTCAGGGTACATACACAAAGGGTATATACATAATAAATGTATATAGTACTGCTTAGTAATGCTGAATATTTGGGTACATACATAAATATGGTTATAAAAACAATCTCTACAGCCACAATCATGAGTCATTCTTTTTTGAATTACTTTATTTGATTAACACACGGCCAGGGTTAATCTAATGTACTGATCTGACTCCGCACCCCCAAAGAAACACAACCAACCACCCAGTTCCCATTTTGTCAAATGTAATCAGTTGTTGATAATCTTGGCAGGAATGTGCATTGCCAAATGTCAACTGGTTAGGCTGATGGGTTTATGCTTCTGAGATACAAACCAAACTGAAGTGTCAACCAACGGTCAGTGTAGATGTAGTGGGGGAACTATTTTCTTATGGTCATCACCTAACATTGGACTAGACGGCACATAAAACCATTGGGGGCTTAGCCCAAAAGTGAGTAGGGTGGTCCGGGGGAATATGTGTTACCTAAAACCAAAATTTTAAAACATTTTGAGATTGAACATGTATTATGTATTAATTAAAATGAATTGTTCAGTGATTTAAGATCACTGGGAATATACATACAAATAGTGTTATTGGTCTACACAACACATTCTTTTGGTTTAGCGTTTCAGTTCATTCAGGGGCTTTGTGTGGAAGTAATCTTTTTTTGTTTTTTTTCTTCTTTTTCTGTTTTGTTAGGCTTATTGAATTTGAAGTCCACCCACACGTCCGATGAGCTGAAGTGGGGTCTGTCAAATGGCGGGATTAAGGACTTCATTGGAATGTGAGCTATTCTTTGTGTATAATGTCTGTGTATGTGTGTTTATTGGAAGGTGTGAGTGTGTTTGTATGTCTTTATCTGAATAAATGGATGCTTCCATATATCAATTACATCCCAGAACTTGGTACATGAACTGTTGACAATAATACAATTAAATTATCCAAAGTCCTTAAAGATGCTGATTAAGTTTTTTCAAGCTCTATTTTGATTATTTCTTTCTTTCTTTCTCTATCCCTCTATTGCTACTGCTGCCAGATCAGTCAGACTTCTGTATCTTCGCTCTCAGAGATGATGCTGGAGTGAAAATCAGGTATGTTGCCATGGCAACGGGGGAAGTGAGTTTCTCCTCTCTCACTCTCTTTCCATCTCATGCCTCTGGATTCATTCCTTAGCTCCTCCTAGCTATTGTCTGGCGTAGAAAAAAAAACAATGGCACAATGGCTGCATCTAGATTGTACATTAGTACATACACATATATATCTATATCTATATACAAATTAGGGGTGCAAACGTGTAGGCCTACTCGAGTAGTAATTTTTCTGACATCTTACATATTATGTTGATATGTATTTTGACAAAGTTTTGGAGCAGGATATGTGATTAAATAGTCAAAAGCCTTTGCATTGTTGTTGAGAGGCTGTATAAAATAGGTTTGTTTGCCAAGGTTAGTAACTGGCCCGGGTAGTCGGAGTTTCCTGTTTTACAATAGTTTTACAATAATGACCGCCTGCCAGGAACGTCCCGACATAAAACTGAAAAACCTTGCATAATATCAGAGTTTACTAGGGTGCGTATACTCTCTCCTTCTATTCCTCACCTTAATAAGCACTACACTACTATGTTTTGCTATTTGTTCAGTACACCTTTTGGTCGTTTGACTCAGGAATAAGATATTTAAAACGGACAGTCAGACATCTAATCTCATTCACAACGCTATCTGATCTCTGGTAATCCGGAGGTGTTTTGAAAAATATCTTGGTGCCTCATCCCCTCACCAGCCACAGACCAGGTGCCTGTGCTAGGTTCACTGGCATTCAGTGACAGTGGTAATAACCTTTTATGTCATAGTACTTCATTAAAATATACAGTGTGACTGAAATATTTGGTTACACAGTAGTTTAAGTTTGACAGTCATTTATTTTGCAGTGGCTCAAATAAAATATAATACAGAAATTACACAAAATAGTTTTTGTGTAATTTCACCATTTTGCTCTTATCACCATTGCAGTATAAAGGTTGTGATAAAACAAAATGCTATACTTAAGAATTAAATGCTTTGTTTCCATCATTGAGTGTTTGTCTCAGTTACCAGGTTCAGTTTTTAATCACAACAAAATTCAAGATTCAAGATTCAAGAAGACTTTATTTATCCCGAGGGAAATTAAGGTGCAACAGTTGAAACAGGGGGGAATAAATGTACACTAATATACTTATACTAAATAACAAACAAACTAAACTAAACTAACAACTAAGTATAAATAAATATAAACTAAATGAAGTCTAAATGTATTGACAGGTGAATTTGAACAAATTTACAACAATTACAGTAATACGTAGGTATATACAATATACAACAATACGTATAGTGCAATTTAGCAGCAATAGAATACTAAATAAATAACTCAGATGAGTACTGAAAAAGTGACATGTGAAAAGTACAGTGCAATTGAAATTACAGTGCAAAATTACAGTGCGTTGACCGTGCAGAATTAAAGAGTCTGATGGCCACAGGAAGAAAGGACTTCCTGTGGCGTTCTGTGGTACACCTGGGTGGAATGAGTCTGTTGCTGAAGGTGCTTCTGTATGAGGTCAGCACCTGATGGAGAGGGTGAGAGTTGTTGTCCAGGATATTACGCAGCTTGCGCAGCATCCTCCTCTCAGACACCACCAGAACTATAGCTAATAGGTAACTTATGTGCATGAAAGAGGCAAAAGCCAAATGAGAATGTTATAACAAGTCAAAATATCTGCTGTGAATATGGTCAACTGTAAGTTGTTTGCATGTAACAAGATGTTTAGTGTTGAGATGAATCAACGTACAATACATGTATGTCATGCAAGGTCTTGAGTCAGTATAATAGCTAATTGTACCATAAAATAGTAATATAAGCCGGGTCAAATAATAACCCTTTTGTCATTAAGTACATACACTCATGGTATATTTGTGGGTAATGGATATTGTCTAAGATACAAAGATTTCCGCCAAAAGGAACTGGACTGCCATCAGAGGTTCATGTTTAGGCTTTGTAGGTTTTCCAGATTGTTGGCTTATGAACTGCGTATTACAGCTACCTTGTTACCTTACTGAGTGTCACAGTAAGGTTAAACAACTAAGGTTAAACAGTACACACATTTTTCTACTGCTTTTTGCCATTTTTGTGCCAGTTTAAGAACATGTTCTTTTAAGTGATATGTTTCAATGCAGAGAACTTAGTGTGAATTCCTCAGTTAAGGAAGTAGTTTAAGATTGATGGTTTATATTGCTAGACTTCACCAATAACCTGATGATGATAATAATAATGAGTTATTTCAGACATACTGTTATGGTTATTAAATGAATCACATGTGGTAATGTCTAGGGTAATTTGGGATATGAGAGAAAAATGGAGGAACCTAACTGTCTATGTTCTATTTGGTACATTTACAACTTGTGTTTGTTGAAACTAATCTAACCCCGCCCACGAAGGTGGAAATCAGTCATGATAGCACTAATGTGAAATATAACTGTCTTCATATAGGCCTATTATATACAATAGGCCTATATTAAGTAGGCCTATACCAAATATATTAAATGTCTCTCAAACGAATATGTCTCTCAAATTGTACAATATATAGGCCTAACACTAAATACAATAACGCATTGCCATGCACGCAGAGTATGGAGTTCTCAACAGCTTGATTCGTTATTATTCGTTCGTTCCTATAACTATATAGGCCTAATTAAAAAGGTTAATGAAGTGCGTGTGTACCATCGAAGCACGGTAGTAGCACTCTTGCATGTTTTAGCCCTGGCAAGGGTGGGTGCACACGCTCTATAACATGTGTGGACATTAGTGAGCTGCACAGAAGGGTACCAAAATAAATTACATTTTGCTGTTGCAAATATACTAAGACTGCTTACTTCTATTTTTTTATATTTGTAATAACAGGGGTATTTCATTACCTGTTATGTGCACAAAGCTGCTGTTGTTCCAAATGCACTATATTTGTTTTACTAGTAAAACATTACCTAAGCAAATAAAACATTCATTATCAACAGCACTATTTCAGTAATTTTCTTACTGAACTAACTTCAGAAAGTTATTTCAGCACTTCGGTCCCACAATATCTTCATTTAAAATTTAAAGTCTGTGTAAAGTAAAAATAAATATGTGTTCTGAGTTTGTCACACCACAGAAAAATGTGTTATTAGCCACCCAGCCACATTTGAATGATTGAACAAATCGCCAAGTATATAAAATTAGGTTTCAAAATCATGAAAAAATGAGCAGTATTCTCTGCTCTTAAACGCTGGGGGCGTGTCTGCTGAAGACGCTGAAACCACGACCACTCGGTTCGGCCACATACAGACAGCTTTTGTTTTAGCCTATTCAATTTAGCTGTTCACAATTAGCTGTACTTGCGCTGTACTTGGATGAGTGGATGAGAGACTGCGGTGTTAAATCCTACTGGTTCGGCCTCCAGACCGTGGAATCCTCCGCTAGCATGTGGCTAGGCTAACGGAAATATTTTCTAGTTCATTCCTACTATTAAAAGATGATGGGAGACGTTCCTCACAGTTGTGATGGCTTTATTCTGTTGCTGGGCACACCGTTCCTTTCAACATGCCACTGTTGATAACTTTACAGTTGCACACTTATAATCTTGTTTCGCTCACCCTCTGTGGCTATGTTGTATCTACACTCCGAATTAGTTGACATTACTAGAAAATTGCGTGGAAACCCGTTGCCTTAAACCACACAAGGCAAAACTAAACAGGTTAAGTTGTATTAACATAGAACCTTAATTAGAGGCAGTAGACATATCACGTGAGTTTAAGTTGAATAAATACTTTAAGTTAAACATGCATAAACATCTTATTTATCACTACTTAAAGTAATTTGTTAATATAAGTAATGTATTTTCTTCTAATTTAATTATACTATTTTGATTTTGAAGATTGCATAAAATACATTATGCTTTAATAAAAAGAGCAAATCAAACAAGACATTTAAATGTTACACAATGTATTTTATTTTTGACATTGCAAAGTTGAATATAATTTACATTGCAACTTCTTATCATCCATCTAAAACTTTGCCACACATGACACATGACACAAATGACACAGAGCTCCATTAAAACTGGCAAGCCTCTAAAACGTGTGTCTCTGTGTGTTTGTGTGAGGGTGAGTGTGTGAACTGTGTGTGTGTGTGTGTGCACATACACTTCTTGCTATTAAATCAATTCTGCAAGGGATTGCAACAATCTAAAACTTTGCCAAACAACAGGTGTGAATGACACATACAGAGCTGCATTAAAACTGGCAAGCCTCTAAAATGTATGTGTGTGTCTGTGTGTGTGTGTGTGTGTGCGTCTGTGTGTTTGTGTGAACTGTGTGTGTGAACATACACTTCTTGCTAAAAAAAATTATTCTGCAAATGCCACACATTGCCATACCCAATTGGTGTACCCAACTGTCTCCTTTGAGACCACCTCAGCTATACAGGTACATGTACTAATCTATATTCAAACTGTGACTGCAGCCGCACAGCGCGCCATAGGAAAAACTAAAAGACTAAAGCAGCCATGCCATACTGTAGACTTGACTCCTCCCCTTTGAGGTAATTTTCTTTACAGTATCTCTTTATGTACTGTACTAACTGTACATCTACATTTATGTACTCTACATCTATACACATGTACTGATCTATATTCAAACTGTGACTGCAGCCAATCTCTTTACGTACTGTACTCTACATCTATATTTATGTACTCTACATCTTTGTGTTCTTTGTGACGACCTCATATATACTGTACTCTCTATATTCAAACTGTGACTGCGGCTACATGGCGCGTCGTGGGGAAAAACTAAAAAACAAAAGCAGCCATGGCTTCTTACTGTAGACATTTCTTTACATTGCAAGCTGGTTTTTCAATGTTTGTAACTTGGGTTTTAGTTCACTGTGGCCCAGGGTGAGGAGTACCTGTTGGATTACATTTACATTTACATTTAGCGCATTTAGCAGAGTACCTGTTGGATGAACTGGAATGTGAGCTTCATCGACTTGGGGTAGTTGAGATGCAGTGCGTATGAAAGTCCAAACAGAAGGCACATAGCTTTCGGCAGGTCTTCGATGTTGTCCATCACGACTGCTCCCT
>OOFB01006355.1:5501-21399 GCA_900323305.1 Trachyrincus murrayi
GAAATGTAAAAGTTAGCCATTCAATTATGTTCGATTCCCAGATGACGCCCTGCAGCAAGATGCATCGCAAGATCTGCAACCAGGGCAGAAAAGAGCAGCAGAAAAGACATATGGATCCAAACGGCTTTCCAGCTGTTCATTCTCTCTCTCTCTCTCTCTCTCTCTCTCTCACTCACAGACACACACACACACACACACACACACAATCTCTCTCTCACTCACTCACTCACTCACACACACACACACACACACATTTGTTTGCAGTTACATTTTTGTCATAAGAGAGAATCGAGGGTTAGTGCAGCATGAATGTTGTTTCTACTATGTGTACATATGTACGCACGCATCTCCCGTCGCCCGGGCTTGACTCTGCTTATGTGCTCAACATGCAGCCGCCGCTAGTCGGAACGTGCCGGCATCTGATCTGAAATATCAAACCCATTCTTAGCAGAGATAAGCTGCATTAAGGGACCCCCCCATGTCCCTTAATGGATGACAGGAATAGGAGAAGAGAAGTTAAGAGACGAACGTGTGTGTATGCCAACAATGACAACGCATAGAAGAAATAGTAACTGAGAGAGACAGACGAGAGAGGGCCCCCGAACCCGGGAAATAGTAGTAGAGTATTGAACCAAAGAGAGAGTGAGACAGTCACAGTAAACACACATTCAACACAGAGAGAGAGGGGGGGAGGAACGGAAGACAAATTCTTATAAAAGTACCACATTCAACACAGAGAGAGAGGGGGAGGAACGAAAGACAAAAGTACACAAAGGCAGGCAGAGGGAAAACAGTTTGAAAGACAAACACAGAAGGTGCGAGCGAGTGATAGAGAGAAAGTAGAGTAGAAGAGAAGAAGAGGAAGGAAATGACAAACAGCTCCTGGGCCAAGCATGCTATGAATGGACGGGAGGGGAGACGGGATGGATGGACAGATGTAGGAAGGCAGGAAAAGGCAAATAGAGTAGAAGAGTGGGACACAGACAAAGAGAGAGAGGGAGAGAGGGGAAACTGCTGCAGTCTTTATGACTCATGCCCAGAGGATTACCTACTCCCCATTGTCCTCTCTCTCTCCTCTCTCTCCTCTCTCCTCTCTCTCTCTCTCTCTCTCTCTCTCTGTCTATTTCTCCATCGTTCCCTTAACCAGCTTTTATCTTTCAGCCTCTGTGGATACCCCCTGCCAATCCGTCTCTCTTTCTCTCTCTTTTTTTGTGTGCTGTTTATCCTTCTATGCACAAACAGCCCGGGTTACTTCCACTGCCTTCCAGCGTTCTAGATCAACTCCTGATCTGCATCTGCTCTGTTTAGCCATTGAAGCAGCCACCAAACATTCAAGTGTGTGTGTGTGTGTGTGTGTGTGTGTGTGTGTGTGTGGGTGTGTGAAGGTCCGTTTTGGTGCACCAGTGATTGATTGAAGCTATCATAGGTTACCGGCATAGATAGATATGTATGCTTGTGAGGACATTTGTCTTAAACCTCTGTATTAGAAAATGAAGACTTGTTATTAAGGCCAGTTTCCAAGTCAAAGTACAAGCGTTTTCTCCTCAGTCTCCGTACTATAACGCTGACGAGACACACAAAAAAGAGTGTGAGCCAAATAACCACGCACTATTTAAGCTGCTCGTCGGGGAAATTATCGAAATAGTGTCCAGGTGCAGGTGCCTGCTAGACTGGAAAATGCTGTCCCTCCGAACACTCCCAGTTCCACGGCTACAAAGTACTGCTTGGTGTGACTAATGCGTTTAGCGGACTGGTACAGACTGTGCAATATTATTTCTCATCCAATCAGACAGCTTCTACACGTCTGCAGACCTAAGAGTCTTTTTCTCAGTTTTCTAGCAGAAGAATTCTGTCGCAACTTTCCCTCTATTACCCGCTCAGCGTTTGCCAGACTAAACGGCGCTGCCCTCGGTGTTCAGATCCGCCCCCTGGGATACCTCAACACAGACCCACAGAAAGGCACACCGACGCATCGGTTTTTTTCTTTTGCCCTTCTTCTGTGGTTCTGAGTATGGATAAAAAGACTTCAGTTGGACCAACTGAAACCAATTTGAAATGAAGAGTTGTAATACATTGACCCACTAACACATAACGATCTTCAGAGAAAACCTATTCTGTTATTCATCTATCACCCCATTACCGGCATTCTCCCTTACCCCCCCCCTTACACGCCATTAGACGCCTTAGTCACAGCCTCAGCTTCCATGGGAGGATATCGTGTTTTAGGACTGCTGATGGTGTCACTCGTTCTGAGTGAACTGGCTTTCCGAGCAAAGCGCTTTTGAAGCCACCTATTGTTGATTAGGTACGGGAAACTGTCAGGGCAGCGTTTTAAAACTGTGTCCCGCGGCAACCCCTGGCTGCAGCACATGCCTCAAAAATGAAATGTCTCAAGAAGGCTTCATCTCTGGTGCCACCTTGGCTCCTCTCATGCTTGTGCAGATGGCGAGGCAAGCTGTTGTATTCTATGACTTGTAAACAACAATAGCAACGGCGCCCAGCTGTGCGTGGAACACTGCTCTCCCAGGTTTGGTTCATCATCACTCCGCTCCAGTAATTGATTCGTGACTCTTTTATATCCAAGATTAAGCTAAAGATCAAAATTAAACAATCAATTTAAATGTAACCATCTCACCACCATCGGAGAAGGAGAAACAATACTACCCCATGATGTATGCATTTTTAGATCATTTCCTGACTGTGGAAAAGAGCTGTCCTTAGCCAAGGTAGAAACTGTAGTCTGGTCATATTTATAGTGTATGCTCAGATGGGTGCACTTCACTCAACGTTGTCATATTGTAGTTGTATTTTTTGTGTGACCACTGAATAGTGCAGGAACAATATGAGTGTCATAATAAAACAATAGAGCGAAAGATCCATCTTTTTGCATGGCTCAATCCTAATTCTTACCCCAACCCATCATCGCTTTGCAGTATTGAGGTAGGCCAGACCTCTATAAATAACAGAGTTCTCACCAGGGCTCCACTTTTGCACGCCAAATTGAGCACACCATAACCCCTGCTGAGAGAGGTGTGAAAGATATACCTTCTGAGAAATAAGGAGTTGTGTCTTTCGAAAATGACTTTCTTTAAAAGGTCCAGGGGTGGCACCTACAGAAGCAGCTCCTATCAAAATCCCATCTCTTCACTCTGCATTCGGCAGGTTATTTTGTGGGCATTTTCTCTGCTGCCAGCGTGGACTTTGTGGGTGTGTTTGGCTGACAAATGTTGTATTTTGCAGAATAACTTCACCTTCCCTCACTCCCTAAAAAAAGTGCTTTTCTATTTATTGCCTGTTTTTGGTCTTTGCTTGATCTTTTTTATCTCTTTCTGTCATCTATACTCACCATTATTAGTTGCAAGCACATCAGTGTAACCATAGGGGTGCTCTGAAAGGTACAAACAAAAAGTCTTGCAGAAAACAGATTTTTAGTCCAGCTTTCAAAAACAGTCCCGACTAAGTTTGACTTGCATTTTCGGAGACCTTTCAAGTCCTCTCAAAATCGACAAATCGTTTGCACGGATGCATGCACGCTTTCAGTAAAACGCATTGCCAGAGCTTGTACAACAACAATTATGAAGTCATTGAGCAGCCTGCTACAGCTTGTAAAGTAGTTGGAGCAATAAAAGTAACACAATTATTACACAATGTCACAATGGGCTTTATTGTGCTGGTATTAAACGAGAAATTGGCAACCATGGCAGGACATCTTTTGCTGAAATGTAACTCAGCAGGAATCCTGTCATTCAATTCTGTCTGTCATTATATGACTCAATTTATACAATACAATGTATACAATACAAATACAATACTTGTATGTATTACAATGTGTCTTAAATTATTTAAGCTCTTTGCCCCAGTTTTTGCGTTAACAGCTAGCATGTATAACGTGTCATGGTAGTATATGTAGAATCCACTCTTCTCTGGCTCCTGTGACACAAACAGAAACTGTGACACACAAGTTTTGAGGCTGGACAATTGTTAAGCTCAGGTCGTAATTGTAATTCATCAGCTGACCAACTCAATTAACATTTAAATGTAAAACTGCTCTAAGCATTATTGCTTTGACACTATTAAAGTATACACACACCAACAGCTCATATGTGTACATATTCAGCTCATATGTGTACATTTCCAGCTCATATGTGTACATTTTCAGCTCATATGTGTACATATTCAGCTCATATGTGTACATATGCAGCTCATATGTGTACATATTCAGCTCATATGTGTACATATTCAGCTCATGTGTACATTGCCAAATCAATATGAAATAATAGCATTTGTGTTGAATAATGTACAAACCCACTTTTATTTTTCATGCAGCGTGAATCCAACGTCAACAAAGTGATCACGGGAACATGAACTAGTTTTTATGTTTATACTGTGAAGATGTGAGATACATGATGAGAAGAAAAGACTGGTCGATGGTTCTTCTTCTTCAGGAAACACTACCCTGACCCTTCCTCTTAGCCTTGCCTATTTTTCGTCAATTATGTGTCTGAGCTCTTGTTTATTGGCTCTTCTTTATTTGATACACTTATTTGTCTTAGCTCTTGTTTATTTGGTTCACTTATTTGTCTTAGCTCTTGTTTATTTGATTCTCTTATTTGTCTCATTTGTTTAAGATAAAATAGGTTGCTAACTTATTGCACTCTTACCTTAACACTAGTTATGCTCTTAGTTGCTTGTTTAGGAAGGAAATGCACTTACAATTTCTGGTGACTAGTAGTTTTCTTGCCTACCTATGTTGAATGTAATGGTTTTGCTACCATTATTTGATAACAAGCTTTTTAATAAGATTCATTTTTCTCTAGAATGATCCCGTGAGTTAGGTTGTAATGAGTTGATAGAATAACAAATAGAATAATTGCGACTGTTAGACTAACCACAGTGTCTGGATGTGCATTCTGGTATATTACACGTATTTTACACAAGTTTACATTTTTTCATGTAAACAGTTGTATGCTGCATTGAGAGCAGTAGATTGAAAATAGCGTAAAGTGAATCTAAAACATATATAATTTGTAAAGCTGTTGTGTGAATGGTTTTGGGTCGACCGTTAGTGAATTGGTCTTAAAATGTTCTTGAGGGGAAAATTAGATTTTCAAAAGGTGTTACAGGTGACATCTCCTAGACACCGGTGAAAGTGTTTTTTAATAGATTCTTGGTTTTGGCTTATTTTAAGATAATCAACATGAGAAATCTTAATTGTGCTGATGCCACATCTGAATGTTTTGAACCCCATTAGTAGCTTTAATGCCAAATATGACTTAATGCATTACTCAGAGATTTCCAAAATCCCCTTGTAAGTGGAGCTGTTAGCAGTTAGCGCTGTTAGCCTTTTATCTGCACAAATTGTCTGTCATCTTGTGAATTTACATCTTCCCTTAAAAGCTAAATGCTTAATGGAAATGTATGCAAAAGCGCACTAATGTACCTAAGATTGTGGCCTCTACACATCTAAAGTTTTCAAAGTTTGATGTTTTTTTTGTGTGGCGTCAAAGCTGACAGCTTACCGGCATAAGACTGAAAACACTGACAAAACAAGAGGGATCTTTAGGATTTAGCCAATGCTATCCTGAAAATAAATCGTATTTATTTTTGATTCTTTTTAAAAGAATAACCAGTTTGTGAGTTTGCTGCAATCTAAACGTCTACATTTCTGTGGATAATCCATAAATGAGTCATTCAATCGGTTCAATCAGTCAGTTATTTGACAGAAAATGTACTTTTGCCATGTGGAGTGTGTGTGGTTGGTGGCTGGTTTAAGCAGCCTCACCTGGCCCGAGTCAGACTGATTAGACTCTGGGGCTGAGTGAGGCTGCACACATGTGCTGCAGCCTCAGATCAGGATAGATCAAGGCCCACAGGTTAAACCAGCCATCACCACACACACTCAGAAGAAGCGCGGACATGTCAACGCTTACCACCTGCTCTGCTTGCCTTGGTGTCGGAGGATCCCAGAAGCCACTTCTGGGCTCCTCCGACACCAAGACACAGGCAGTTGATGAGTAAAGCGGTTTATTGTAAAGTTGTAGTAGTTTTGCAAGCAGAGCAGGTGGTCAGTGCTGACATGTCCGGTGTGTGTGGTGATGGCTGGTTTATCCTGTGGGCCTTGATTATCCTGATCTGTCCAATGAGTCTGACTCGGGCCAGGTGAGGCTGCTTAAACCAGCCACCAACCACACACACTCCACATGCCAAAACATTGAAATGGTTTTCTGTCTTATGTTCATAGCTGCATTACATAGTACAGAGAACAGCCATGACATGACTCAGAAGTTGTCCAGCAGTTTATGCCACCGTTCTCTATATTCTTTCTACATAACCCCTTTATCGTTGCCACTATACATTCCTCTGTGGCACTATCTCAGGGCCTATCACCTGACTATCCCCTTGAGGGGAGCTAAGTAACAGCCCAACTGTGTCTTCACTAATTAATTGAGTAATGATTGCATACATTATTCAGCGATATAGCGCAACTCAATGCCTCCCTGGAGGAGATACAGAGAATCATCCCCCAGCACTTGTATTAGCAAGTCAGCTCAGCTAAGAGTTTGAACACAGTTCAAATGACGAGACGCTGGGAATTTAACTTCCCACCCGGACGATGTCCTACTCAACCGTGTAAACAAGGATGAGTTTGCAGCGTCTTGTCCAGATTCCAACACACAGTGAAACCCTACTTCATGCCATTAAAATCCAACTCAGCCATTGCCAAAAAATTTAAACCATGACCAAAAAAAAGAAAAGCCATGGCATGCCTCCAATATAGTCAATAGCCACAGTCAAATGCAAGGCCAGATGTTGTATCGTTTTACTTGTTCTATCTAACTAATTGACACACAAGTAGAAGTCAAGGGTACAGCACAAAGCCAGCTGGCTAGAGCAACAAAACACAATGGGGCACATATAACGCGATCCATGCTCAATGTCGCAAGAGCATTGGCGTTGAGAATTCTCTGAACATCGTGTTTGTTAACACTCAGATATTGAAACGTTATTATATCAAAAGAAATGAGGTACACATCAAAATGTAGGGGACCTACCTTATGTGTGAGCATGTTGATAAGTGGACAGTTATTCATTTTGTGCAATTGTTGTGCAGTTATGAAAACACACACATGCACACACGCACACACACACACTAGGGGTGTGACGATATGACGATATTAGATTGTGAATGATTAACATGTCTCCACGTTCTGCATTTATAGAGGAATCGGGAGTATCGTGATACGGTGATTCTGCACATTCCATCAGTTGCGTTGCGATTTAATTAGTTTAGATTTGTTTATGTCGACTGCATGCAGCGTTGTAGGGGGCACGGCTTCCACTTCCCGCTATGGATCCAACATAGGTGAGCCAGCGTGAGTGTATCAAGGTGCATTCACTTGAGATGCGGTTGGACACCGTGCTCATCGCCGTACCAACGTGCTTTTGTAGCGTTGTTTTGTTTTGGGAGTCATGTTTCTGATTCTACTTGAATACGAGTCTAGACCATGACAAGAAATAATTGCTGAATGTTAATACTTTAAATTGCACACTTAATTAAAAACATAACATTTAAAAGATACTTTGCCTGAACGGTCTCTGATCCAACATTGTGATATGATATTTTTGCCATATCGCCTACTCCTAACACACACACACACACACACAAACAGAGTATGCCACTGTCTTGTCAGCTTTTTAAAAAGAGATTTTCTAGCTGCCATAATCCAAAGTTTTAAGTCTGAAATTGGTATGGCGTATCTCTTTCTCACTATCACACTCAGTATTCCTGTCGATCTCTCTTTCTCTATTGTGCGGATCTGTGTGCACATGTTCTCTGACATTCTGTCATTTAATTCGCAGGGAATTCTGTCTGCAAAACAACAATCAAATAAACAACATAAAATAAAGGCAGCCTATTTATAATGTCAGAACTCTTTTCTTTTCTGTGTGTGTGTGTGTGTGTGTGTGTGTGTGTATTTGGGGGGCTTATATTTAACTCAAGTAATTTTGCCTCCAGGTTCTGGACAGGAAAGGAAATGTGGACGAATGGCGACTTATGACTTTCACGACCTAGATGTGAATATATTATTCATACTTAACCTGTTTGTGAGACTGTAACCTGGGATGGACTAGTTTACCGCAGCCTGCCCTGCTTTTAACTTTGAGGGAGCTGTTTTTGAATGTCTCTTCCGTTTCCTAAGGAATTATCACTTCAACGAAAAACGTATTGTATTCATTTGGCTGTGTAAAGTACATTAGAAAGTGAATTTCAAGTTTTAAAAAAAAGTTAAAAGAAAACCAAGTGGTGTCCAACGTAAACATTGAACGTCCTCTTCTCCTCCATCTCCCGTCTCCTTCAGCTGGGACTACGTACATCTTCGGGAAGGGCGGAGGCCTCATCACGTTCAAGTGGCCCGCCAACGAGAGGCCCAGCACCCGTACAGACAGGCTCACCGTGGGCTTCAGCACCTCCCTGAAGGAGGGCATCCTGGTCCGCATCGACAGCGCGCCCGGCCTAGGGGACTACCTCATGCTGCACATAGTAAGACCCCCTGCTGTTCTCAGCTTGTGTCTTGTCGGATGTTACACCGGGCCTGTTTTGTCTCTTGTTTGTTGTCTTGTTTGTTACGTTTTCTGTTCCTTACGTCCTCTTTCTGTCTGCCCACCAACATCATTAAAGGACATTGCCAATGGAAGGTAATCAAATTGGCTCCACGAGGAATGAAAAACAAAGCGTAATAAAGGACACACAGTATACAGCTAAGAATACAATTATTAATATTAAACACGGGGGAAATCTCCCGGTAATGCAGAGAAGTCAGAATTACGCCAACAAGGTCCTTTTTAATAAGTAAACTAATCTCATCAACCTACTTTTACTTTAGGCTGTTGTTAGCCGTAACGGTCACAACATTCAAATGAATTGGATTCAGTTTAACATGTAATTTAATGACGCCCTGCCTCGGAGGGCTGTTTTGACGTGTGTCGTGCAGACTCCCTCCTATGCTCTACAGTTCACTGGATGACACCGTCGGCGTAATTAAATCACCACCGACTGACTGATTGCAGGGGGATTATGAGTGACAAAGTAAATGTAGCAACAGTGAATAATTGCCATAAGCTAAATACATTACTCCACAACCATGTAAGATACACCAAGGCATAGTGTGTGTGTGTGTGTGTGGGGGGGGGGGGTTTCCAGGCAACCCTGTAAGTACTTACAATCTGTGCAGCGGTATGTCCCAACGGCTGCTCACATCCACACGCGTGCACTGTAGAGGGACTGTGTAGAAGTTGTAAAATGGGCTGTGTGATGTTTCTTGGATAGCTTGAGTCACATCGGGTCACACGGGGGCAGCATGACAAACAAACTTGTCTAAACATTGTGTGTGTGTGTGTGTGTGTGTGTGTGTGTGTGTGTGCGTGTGTGTGCGTGCGCATGCGTCAACATGTCACAAATCCAGCTGCGGTGCATGTATGGAAAAGCGGTACACAGATATACACACTAAACAGACGTTGGAGAATTAATGACCCTGTGATCCAGTTTTCTCTTTTATCGTCACCATTGCTTCCCCTCTCTCTCTCTCTCTCTCCCTCTCCCTCTCCATCTGTCCATTGGTTCTCTGTGATCTCTGTGCCAGCTGTGTTGAATTCCCTCTTTTATATTTATTTTTTTGCAGCAGCCAAAGTAATGATCTGAATAGGCCCCGGTCGCCAGTCTCCCACAGCAGACTTCAGTTGTTCATCTCCACTGAGACTAGAGGAGTAATAACTAACTCGAATCTCTAACAGCAAACATAGCTTGTTTTAGTAAAAACATACACACATACAATGGGGGTTTCAGAAAGTTATTTAATACAAAGACACGCATTATAATATACATATTAAGTCATGAAACAAAAATGGGAATAATAGTTATGTGTGTGTGTGTGTGTGTGTGTGTGTGTGTGTGTGTGTGTGTGTGTGTGGTGTAAATAAATGTAAACATTTTACAGAACAGCATTCAATCAGATTAGTTCAAACATAGTAAATACAACTAATAGAAAAATATATGATGAGTTATATATGACAGGTGATGAGTTCAGTGTGTGAGATGCATCAAATAAGTAATATATTTATCTAAAATCTGCTGCAAAGACATTCTGTATTCATGTGCAGAACATTTTTAAACCCAGCAAGTGTTTTGTCAAAGGTTTAACGGATGCTTAATGACTTAAAAAGATTAAATGTTAGATAATCTTGAAACATTACATTTAATTATGCAATTATAACAGTCAGATAATTTTAATTAGGAAAAGGTCATTATGTGTAAAATGAAAGTCACTACTAGAATTATTTTACAGTGCATTAGCAAAATAGTTTTTAGTAGTTAATTAAAAAGTTAAAAAGACACGTCAAACGAGACGTTCCAAAGTCGTCTTTGGTTGAAAGATGAAAAAAAAAAGAGACAAGGTTTATGTCTCAGCATTAAACTCAAGCTACCTAACCATCTTTGTTTTATTATGAAACTGCAGCATAGGAGAGCTACAAATGGGCTAGCTGCTTAAAACTGAGCCAACTAATGCTGCACTCCGCTAAATCTCGATATCGCGATAGTACTGGTGCTCCCAAAATTTGTCACATGATGGTAAACTAATTGAGGAAAGTTTCAAAGGACAGAGTATGAAATGCATTGTTCAATTTATTTGCCGTCTCTCTCTCTCTCTTTCCCTGTACTGGGATGTATCATTTGGAAAGGTCTTCTTGTAGTCATTATTCCACTTGTGTCTCTACTCTTGCTGCAGAACAGCTTGAAAGCCATGGTATAATTAGTGTGAAAAATACCAGAATAAATACATCAACAATTTAACAAAGTTTTCATAAAAACTTTAGAGAATTGAGTATTAATTATGGCTCTAGGAAAAAATACATGTTGGCCAGGTTTCCTTTCCTATTGAATATTATGGATGATAGTGATAGACTGCATTTGTACATTGACTGCACTTACATGTACTGTAGGTAAGATTTAAGAGCTATAATTTGAGTGTAATTTGTTATAAATGCCATAGCCATCCTTCGGCAATTAGTGAGTGAAATGTGCTGTGAGAATATCTGTTTCGACTGCGCCTGACTTTGTATGAGCCAATTTAGATTTTAGACAGCTCCCGGCTCATTTCTGAATCCATCTTGCCTGTCAATCACCGGTGTGTGAATGCAACACTTCTCAATGGCGGAGAGAATGACGTAGGGAGGGAGGGAGCAGAAAAAATCTTGCTTCCTTCTGCTGTTTTTTTACAATCCTTCAATAAAACATCATATTCAGAGTGTGGTCACTTGACGTTGAATTGTTACACAGCCATTTTAATGCAAAAGGTGAAACTTGGTGACAAGCCACAGATATAAACTGTCCATTTGTCAGTAAAAATGGAGGTGGAGCAAATGTTTAATAGGAAGTAACGAATTTTGATTGTCCTGATCGTAGAAATATTTCCATTTATAGATGTGTATTCTATTTTTGATAAGCAAACAAAGGTGTGTCGGTTTAATTATTGTTGTGTAGATTTGTGACAAAAATCAGACTTTCGGTATACTCACGTTGTTCGTGATAAAACATGGCATGTCACTGCCAGTTTTCCCCCTGTAACTATTTTTAATGAGTCTGTGGCAACAACAAAACATGTTCTTTGTGACGCAAAAACATGTTTGAACATTAAGGCTCATTTGATTTTTGTGATTTCAAAGTCATGCTCATTATGCTAATTCCGCTGGAGTCTGTCCTTTTGGACCCCTTTTCTAAGCCTGCTTGTTATGCACAAGCTGCTTCTGATCCGTTTTCTTTCCTCGTAGAATCAAAACATTGTGGAGATCAGGCATTCATACCCTCACCCATTCTCCCCAAATCGCTAGCTACTTAATAGGTGAAAGTGTCTTCATTAGCTAAAATGTATATCCCGTGGAGAGCTCTTAAAAGCACAGTTATATTCTCGCCTGAGACACTTGTGGCGGTACCGTAAAAGCAGTGGCTTTTTTTTGTCCTCTTTTGTCTTTCTTATCACGCACAGCTATATAAACCCAAACGCAAGGCTGATGACTGAGTATCACTTAGCCCCTTCCCGCTCTACCATTACCCCCAATAAACAAACACAGACACTACGTTCCCCCGTCGCTGTGATCTCTCATGGCTCCGACACCACTCCTGAAACGCAGCGAGTGGAAGACGGAACGGCAGTGTAACACAATCGTCCCCAAGGTACATTTTCCGATCTCGGGACATCGCTTTGTAAATGGGCTCGCTGGCTCATGAGTACGCGATGAATTGGAGCCGCTCTTTGCAGATTGCGTTCAAAAGCTTGGACCGAGATAAATCGGAGGACGGATGAAAAAGAGCCATAGCCACAAAGGTCAGAGCCATCGCAGTCAATCGATCCTGCAGGTTCCTATTCGGGGAGATGAGACGGGGGGCGGGGGGTGAAAGGCAGGGGGTGGGGGTGGGCGGTCAGATAGAAAAACTCAGGATGAGGTTCTCGGAACAACCCTGGCGGTTGTGGCGATGGAGGGCAAGAGCAAAGCAGGTCTTCCGGAATGCCTCCCTTTGAAACTGGTTCCGATTTCATTGGGTAATCAATGTCCATTCAGTGTCATTCAGGGCACTGGCATGTTCTGTTTTATCTCACTCTATCGTTCTCACCGCAGTGGCGAGCGGTGCGTATAAACTGTGAATGCGGCCCAGGCGTTTTGAAAGACTTTTCGTTGAATTTTTTATTGAATTTTATTGATTTTTTTTTTTAACTAACAAACATTATTTGTGTTAAAACATTACACATTCTTTTGTTTTTCCTCCAATTTATTAAAATTTCGAACGACAATGACTACAGTTGTGCCGCTGGGTTTCGATCTCCGTGTGAAATGCTCTCTGAATGCTGCCCGGTGCGTATCTCACTTAAACGCTTTCGTGAGGGAGAGGGTTGAATGTTGAATGTGTACTGGGAGAAAAGCTGAATTCGCCTCAGCTTTTAAATCACGTGACACCGCGCAACAATGCCCCCTAGTGACTCAGCTAATTTCCTAGGATACTACTGTTTCACGCCAACTCCGTAATTAAACATCACATTATTGTATTAGAGCGGTTATTTTATACTTAAATACTAAATGTCCGAAAAATAATCTGAACATTGCAATCGGGAACACACTCTTAATGAAATGCAATATTCATGTTAGCTACAGATGATTAAAGACAGCATTAGTAGGCCTAATGCTGCGTTTAAACAGATGCAATGTCCACACAAATGTCCTTGATCGCAAGCGGATCGAGCGCCAGCTTCCATTTCTTGGCAGCAGGATAAGTTACCGATGCGGTAAACATACTCTCTGCAACAACGTATACAAATAATATTGCATCATTGCTGTGAAAACCACACATTACATTCCAACAGTCTGTTTCTGACTAGTGTTTACAAGCTAGCATTCATGGGCTGCGTGCTGCATTAATTCAGTGTAATTATTGAGGAATTCAATATAAATATAAAATTCAGATGTCCATGGGCTTTGACTGTTGCCGTTCCTAGTGTTATCGCTACAAACACACATCAAGGGACTCCTTAAGCAAGACTATAATGAGCTCTGGCCAAGCGACTATAATGTAATCCAGTGCCATACAGCAAAGCTGCCAATCATGAAGATAATTTGCCACAATATTTGGCCTGAGCTATAATTTAAATAGATTGTAAGTGCAAGTCATTAAATGGATTACTACGCTACGTCTACTGCCTTCTCTGCATGTTGCAGTTACACCACAGTGTGCTGTTGACTTTCCATTTAAATACACAGTGCTGGCGTCCGATTCTCTCTGTGTGGATGCATACTTACCATTATGACCTTCTCAATGAGAGGGTTTCTGCTGTAGGCTACCTAGAAACACCTCTCCGTCGACCCTTGATCATGGCAGGATCAGAGGTAATATGCATGTGTAAAATCCCATTGCTTTTCCTAAAGGTTCATTAGTTTAGTTTATTTTCATTTTATTTTAGAATCTGTGAAAGGAGCTGCATCATCTGTCCCTGATGTATATTTTTTATATTATTATTATAATATATATATATTTGTAGCTGGTATCAGGTTTAGATTGAGGTGTGCACTATGACCTTAATGGTAATGGTTTACAATTGTAGTGCGTTGTGCTCTTGGAAAGGCATTTTGTAAAAAAATAAATAATAATAATAATTCAATTCAGTCTAGTGAATATATTTGAAATGAGGAAAATGACATCATGTCATCTTTTCCCTGAACAAATTAGAGGGTGATGCTTTGGGCATGTTGTTTTCCTGGTACACTTAAAGACCCAGAGCCCAGTACTCCCACGCAAGGGCCAACCAATTACTGAGCGACTGTGTGAAGCTGTACCAATACAACTGCAAGGGCCGTACATAACGGCGACATTATTGTTTAAAGGAATAACAAGGCAAGCCAGGGGAACATTACATTATGAGGCAGGCAGACAGACAGACAGAGCACATACAATATAAAGATACAAAAAACGCATTTAAATACAGCTCATCATATCTTAAAAGGGACTCGCTTGTTATGCAGTGTTGTGTACAGCTGCAATATTTATAACAAATAACAAATGCGCTCCTTAGATCCTCCTCAATGTTGTAAATGGCGAAGTGTAATTCACCAGCTCCAGCGTTAAAATAATCCAACTCAGCATGTGGTTTTTCATTCAAGAGTACAAAGAGAGGAGAGTAATTCCGTAAAAGATGTGTTTTTAAACCATTGGCCTGGTAGACATGAGAGGCAGAGTTCACGAAAACGTCTTAGCAGTGTTCTTCATAATTTATTACATTTAGGATGAATTCATGTTCCAATTACTGTTTCAAATGAGTTTTCAATACATTTGACAGGTTATAAAAAATTATGTTTATTTAGGTTTTGTTTTATTTGTTTTTATTTACTTGTTTTACCACACACCATCCATTCCTATCCACCCCAGTTTTGTAGTTTTTCAACTTCTCAGATATATCAGTTAACCAGTTCTATTATTTTTTTATATCTATGATATATTTTTTTCTTTTACCCCCCGATGACTTTCATTTTCAGCCCACTGACCTCTTAAGTTAATTTTCCATTGGATTACCACCCAGCCTCCCCTGTGAATTAACCATTGCCTATTTGGATGGAAATTGACTCACTGGCCCCTGTCCAGTACTCCAAAGGTTTATGTCGGCACTTCAAACAACTGGTCTCAGCAGAATGACCTTGGAACGGTTCTCTCATAAACGCTTTCTGTATCTCACATGCTACAAACAATCACACCAGGCTTGATTTTGGCAGTCTTCACTGCCCGGTTCATGTGTGTTGTGTTGTGTTGTGTTGTGTTGAGATCGGACATACACATATTTGTGGGTTGGTGTTACTATTGTGGTTTTAGGAAACAAATAAAATACTATTATATAGAGAATAACGATAGTAATTTGTTAATATGAATACGATGTATGTACTGAACATAGTTGAAATAGTGGATGAGCTCCGTTAGATTAATGACTCCTCAGTATATTGGCTCTGTGTATTTGTGTGGATGCAAAAAGTAGATCAAAGTTAAGTTTCTTATGATAGTTGGGGAATTTCTTGCATACCAAATTTATCACGCTAAAAAAAAACTTGCCAATGCAACACTAAGTACTGATTGAGACTGGGGAGGCGCCATTAGTAAGAAATTATCCATTTATTCATTAGTTTTCCATAAACAGAGACTGCCAGCTGACCGCTCCTCTTAATTAACTTGCCTCTCACTCACTCACTCTCTCTCTCTGTCTCTGTCTGTCTCTGTCTCTCTCTGTCTCTCTCTCACTGTCTCTCTCTCTCTCTCTCACACACACACACACACACACACACAGTGTGTTTAGAGAGAGAGAGAAAGACG
>OOFB01006358.1:3771-15324 GCA_900323305.1 Trachyrincus murrayi
CCACACCCCCCCAAACACCCCCACACACCCACACAAACCCACACACCCACACCCACACCCACCCCCCATTATTCTCCCCCCCCACACACACACACACAACCCACACACACACAATAAGGTGACTTATGACCGAATGACATTACGCAATGGCTCCCTTTTAGAAACATTGTTTTAACCACATTAACGAGATAGAGCCTTAATCCATCTTTATTACATTAATATGCTAACATAACATATGAGAGTCAATGGGAGACTCCAGATGATCAGATGGCTGCATGCTTGTTATATATGTAATATAATCCAATACAGTATATTGTATGGATAGAATGTAATGTACAGAGCACAGTCCTTGAGAAACTAGTCGGAACAGAATAGGCTTTCCTCCAGGTCATGGACATGTCTGTCGTTGCCATATAGCGGACCGCTAAAGCAATGGCTGAACGAGAATCAACAGCAGCGCTTTCTAATTGGTGTGACAGAGACAACTGATCCGTCAATATGTGTAGACGGAAACAAGCAACACACAAGGCAGGGAAAGTGTGAGAGAGAGAGAAAGTGTGAAAGAGAGAGAGAGAGAGAGAGTCAGAGAGAACAAGAGAGGCATAGGAGTGGTAAAGGAAACACACACACACGAGAGTCTATGAGAATAGCCCAGGGGATTAATATGATATTGATATAGCTGAGCAGTGTCAATATCTCCTAATTAATACGTTAAGCACTCGGCAGAATTAGCGCGGGGAGGATTGTGGTCTGCTGTTCAGCGTGACTCGCAATTAAGGCTAAGCCCTGGAGATGACTATTTCTGGAGGGAAGGCGTAATAGTTTTAGTTTCATCTTCTTCTTCTTTCCAAAGGAGTGGTTTTCATAGCATGTTAATCGATTGCCCAAGAGGAGGAGGAGGCAGGGTCTCCCAAGCAAAGTGCCAGGGGTCTCACTTACTAGCACCTATAAAGTGCTCTTGTGGAGAAAGATGAGGTGCTTTGCCTGCCTGACAAACCTAGATACTGTCCTCCTCAATGTAATTATAGAGATGTAGTGGCCCATATGCAGCCATGAGAGAGAGAGAGAGAGACTGGAGGGTGGAGAGAAAGTCAAAGAGTGAGAGACAGAGAGAGAGAGAGAGCACATATGCATACATGCGACACATGCTTACCAGCATGTGAGAGCTACCGTGTCTCTAGGTAATGGAGTGGAGGCTAGTTCTGCATTATACGCCATGGGAGATGCCGCTAGCGGGGATAGTCGACTGTTACGCAGCTACAGGGCTTTTAAGCGGTGCAGCGGAGCTGACGTTAGCAACATTAGCATTCAGTGTTTGTGGTTGGCGGCAACCTAGTTTGGCTAATGCAATGTGCGCGTTGTCCACTGTAATCGTTAGGATAATAGCCAATTATTAAAAAGGGTCTCGTGACCTGGAAAGAATATGGGAAGAGTTCTGCAGCTGAAACACTTTGACACGGTGATTATGGTCACGCTACAATTAGGGGCGACTTGATGGTATCGTCAAAGAAGGCGTTACGAAAATATATATAATAATATGGTTAGCCCATTCCGTCTGACCCCTGAGGGTTGTTCAGTAGCAGCGTTTGATAATGGCGTAGATGGACCTTATTGCTTTCATTAGAGGAGATGTGCCAGGAACAGCCCCTGAGTGGTCTGGGTCAATGAAGGTTGTTGTGCTCACCTTTTCCCTTGCAGTGGTCATTTACACACACACATACACACGCGCGCATGTGCACACACACACACACACACACACACACACACACACAGAGCAAACATCCTTGGACAATGCTTGTATTAACCAGAATCATTATTTACAACCGCAAAAACGAGGACCCTTTGTGCAATGTAACAAGCAAGGGTTTATATTTACTACACGCCAGCTTGGCAGACTCAGGTCTAATTGCTCGTTATGCAAGCCCACATCAGGGGACAATAAGATGATGTTGTATTTGTAAAAGACGAATTGAATCACAATTGGTCCTTTGCAGGATCCAATTAAAAGGCTAGCTTTGGTGCTGAGATTCTTCTGCGTATCCATATTTTTCTCTCCAGCCACCCAACCATGAGCAGATTTTTACCCAAATCGAAATAGCTACTGTTTTATTGTATTATATAAACAGCACAGTGAAGTGTATGGCCAGTACTAATCACATTATAAAACCAGCATTATTTGTCATAGTCTAATTGCATAACTCTTCTAATCTATACCGTAAAACGTAAAAATTTTGGTGGGAAATTGAACTGAATTGAGAAAAGTGTGTCCTGTGTTTACCTGTGACCTCCAGAGGAACTGTGTCCTGCTCGTCGTGGATGCCCACCACCACCTCACAGCGGTACAGGCCAGAGTCACTAGAGCGCAGGCCCCTCAGTGCCAGGCTGGCGTTGTAGCGGTTGTCGTGGTAACCCGGCAAAGTGACACGCCCCTGGAAGGCCTTCTTCACCTGGAAAACAGAGGGAATGAAGAAAAGAGCAGATGAACGTCAGAAAGGGAGAAACGGAGGAAGAAGTAAGGAAGGAAGAGAAGGAAAATACAGGACAGTAAAGGGTAAGGACGTTTCAGAATAAAAAACACATCCGTCTATTGGCTTCCAATACACGCCATTAAAACGACGAGAGAGCATAAGATCAAATGGGATTGTTCTCTCCGCGAAAAAAGCAGGCGCTCCCGCGTTTCCTCACCTTCACCACGTTGTCCTTGGCCACCAGGACCGACTGCTGCTTCTGCAGGCCGTCGGAGCCACGCTGCCCCCAGACCTTGGTCCACTTGATCCTGGGGGGCTCGTGGCTATTTGGACCCGTGGTGCTGCGCAGCGTGAAGAGGCAGGGCAGGAGGACCGTGTTGGACAGCTCTTCACTGATGGCCTGGTGGGTCACTTTCCTCATGTTCACCATCGTGTCCGCATGGGCTGCAGGGATGGGAGAGGGGCAGGACAAGAGGGGTGAGGATAGAGCAGAGAGAAAGAACACAGCAAAGAAGACGATCAGCATGAAAAAAGGAGTTTGATTCTATATACGGCGTTTCAGATCCATGACACGCCATTTCTAATTATAGGCGAATGGGCGTTGTTTAAATTGGTTCTTGTTGGAAGAAATGTGTTCTTCAATCCCAGTGACTTTCCAGGCCCTCTGTTTTATAGGTTAATAGGCAATGCACCATGGCTTGTTCTCTTCCCATCGATTATTGGTCATTGATCTGACACACCATTACAGTGTAACTTGAACAAAGAGAGACTGCATTTAATGGTGAGAGAAGAGATAGCGGTGGACTTTTCTGAAGCCATACATCAAACTCTGTATATGCTTTAAAGAATCAATACCCTCCCTTCTTTGAAACAATCACTTAATTGATCGTTTATACCAATATTATCAGATAATAGAGCCGAATATGAAATTGAGTGCAATCTATCTTGATAAGAGTCAATGATCCTGGATGTTCTTGTTCCAAGCCATTCAGTGGTACTTGGCCATCACCACTGTTTTACTGGAGAAGGTCATTTTCTGTAGATGCTGTCTGGACTTTCATTATTTTTTGTATGAGTTTAAGACGAACACCTTTGATCATCTCTAAACAAAATTAGCTAGAGCTATGCTGTTAGAGCCGCTGCAAAAACAATACTGTTCAGCTGCTTCTCCCTTCGGCATGACAGCTCTGCGTCACTGTGCTCTATCGATCTCTTATATCTAACCTGTTTTTATGCAGGGAGTGTGTTGAAGTGGAAAGCCTTTAGCATTCATCTGATATTTTTAGTCTCATATCCTTCCTCTTCGGATCATACAACAGAGAGATACAGGGAGATAGAGGGGGATAGACCAAAAGATGAGGTGCAACCAAAAGGCAAGAGAAACGCTGGGGAGAAAAATCCACTTGGGTACCTGGAGAAGTTTCTCTCAGTCCTCATCTTAAAACCCTCAACATCATGGCTGTCTCTGTGGTGGCACTTGAATGAAAAACCTAATTAATAAAAAGCACTCCAGCTCTGTCAGAACAATAGCATTTCAGCTGTGCCAGGGGAGAATGGAATAAAATCCACTTCATCTATTCTGCTGCGTAATAGTCCACAGAAAATAGAATGTCAAGCTATCATGGGTAAATTAAATAAATGGAGGGGGAGAGAGAGAGAGAGAGAGTGAGGGGGAGAGAGAGAGAGAGAGAGAGAGAGAGAGAGAGAGAGAGAGAGAGAGAGAGGGAGAGATAGAATACAAAAATGAAATGATAGAGAAAACACAGCTGGTCGATGGGCGCAGGACGACGGCAGGTTGGGGGAAGGCGATCAATTTCATTTCATTTACGTCAGTTTCCTGTATCTGCACACCTTCTCTGGACGGCGTGGCTGTGTCCCTCTGATTGGTTGTCGCGTTTAAACATGAAGGGGCGGAGCTCCATCTCTCTCATGGCGGTGTGGTAATTAAATGGCAGATTGGAGGAATGAAACCGTGGACTCACTGATCACTGACAAACTGCAGTACAAGGTGCAAATGCTGTACCCTCTCTCTCTCTCTTCCTCTCTCACAGTATTACCACCAGCCAGTTTTCAGCTATGGAAGAATGCCATTATTTATTTTCTGTTTAGTTTGATTTATCTTTATATATATGTGGAGTGTGTGTGGTTGGTGGCTGGTTTAAGCAGCCTCACCTGGTCCGAGTCAGACTGATTAGACTCTGGGGCTGGGTGAGGCTGGACACCTGTGGTGCATCAGAATAATCAAGGCCCACAGGTTAAACCAGCCATCACCACACACACACTCAAGGGAGCCCAGACATCAGTCAGTATTGAACATCTGCTCTGCTTACAAACATCTTGCCAACTTTACAATAAACCGGTTGATACAACATGCTATCTGTGTCTTGGTTATCGGTGGAGTCCAGAAAAGCCACTTCAGTGGTGTGTAGCGGGGTCTATTGCTATAATCTGATTTCAGCATGCACAGTATTGTCATTTTTCCATCTCAGCCCCAGTACGCAAATTCACAGTTCACAATTTAACATAATTGTTTTTTAATTCTCATTTGATTATCTTTCATGGTTATTTAATTCTGCCCCAGTAGAGGGGTGTGTGTGTGTGTGTGTGAAACCATGCCATTTCTCATTCACTATTCATGGGACACACACACATGGTTTGGTTTGGCTATTTTACATTCCACTCCTCATTCGTCCCTTTGAGCACACACACAACATGAAGGACGTGAGACAATCTGTCATCCCAGGTTTCTGCGGTCGCTTCAACACCCCGAGTGCTTCGTTACTGGCAGCTTAACATCAGCCCTGTGACCCCAACCCCGCCCTCCAATCCAAACACACAGCTGATACCGCTCGGCTGCCGGACCTGCCTATACAACGCAACACTACGCTATGCTGCCTTGCTTCCTGCCATGCCACGTCTGCTGGCTCTAGCTTCCAACATGGGCTCTTCCGTAATCATCCTGGAGAGGACTCGAACAATACAAATATTTTAATATTGGAGTCATTCATGAGACAACTGCTTTCTTCAGGCTCATCTTTTATTTATCTAGTCTTATTGGCCCGTGGGAAAGTTAAATCTAAAGTCTTACGGGTTTTGCAGGAGACTGAAAAATAAAGGATAAAGGATTATTAATTATTATTAGGGCAGTAGCTAAGCAGGTAAAGAGGGTGGCTGGTTCAATGCTTTGTTTCTGTGTCCCTGAGCCTAAGCTTGGCTTCTCCCAACGAAATTAAATGGAAAACACTTTTTAAATTAAGTCAATGAACTTCTTTGAGTGATCATTTTGAGATCTCATTTTATAGAAGCAGCCTCTACATTTGATTGCCCTCAATGCATTTAAAGAACTGCTTTGGTTGTCAAGCACTTGACATTCCCTGGGAGTGCTGTACTGTAGCGGGTTGCATAAACCACTGCAGAATATGTTGGAAATGGCCTTCTTTATAAAGATTGAGGTCTACAAGGCTGCCGTGGAAATGTTCTCTCTGATAGCAGTGCATGCAGAAGTCGAGCGAAGCACTTTTGGACGTTTCTTACAAGGTAGTTGCAGCAGGGAACGGTTTGCTCCCTCGCTGACAGAAGCAAAACTCTCTGTGGAAATATGAATAAATGCAATCGATTTCAATACAGCACAGCAATGGATGGCAAAGTGCGAGAGGGACGGGAATATGTACAAATACGGAAAATGGAAATGGTTACAGGTCAAACTGAATAATGTGATGTGAGGGAATGAGTCAGTTGGAAGTTGATGGGAGATGAAGAGAGATGGGTCCTGAAAACATGGGAATGGAGATAGCAGAGAGGTGATTTGGAAAGTGACAAATTCGTTCTTGAGCAAATACACTCAGATGCTCTGACACAACGGTGAAGAGATGGCGTCACACTACACATCCTGTATGATTCATCCCCTCGAGGACACACACACACACACACACGGTGAGTCCAAAAATGAAGGCACTTTCCCGTGGCTTATAAGACACTAATGCAACTAAATGTATTCCAAGTGGGTTGCATCAATAATGTGATGTGATTGCATGTGTTCAACCAGGATTTCCACCTGCATGAGCAACATAATTGGTTCACTGCTCTGCCACAACGCTACCAGCAATACCAACAGAAAGGCAAATGTGGCATAATGAATCGATCCGGCTGTGATCCTAATCTCATATTCACTTTCTCTATTGTGTCATTCTCTGTCTTTTGTAGTGGTACAAATGTACGCCTTCGTTCCCTTTTGTACGGTCGCAGGAGAACAATTGAATATGAGGCTTGCGCTGCAATTTGCAACAGTGCGTTAAAAAATCACAACCAAAGAAGAGCCAAACTGGATTACACAGTATCCCCCTGGTAGAGGACTGAATGAACGACCAAGGGCCCTTAGTGCTATAAATCGGCCGAATCTGCATTTAGATGGAAATGTTTCCACAAGCGTAACCCCTTTAAGACCCTCCTTTTTGTTTGTTGTATCTGGCCGTCTTTAATCATGCTCCGTCATCATGCTACCACCAGAGCCCAACTGCGTGCACCCTAACCTGCCTAACAGACAGGAGGAGGTATGTTTCGGTCCAATACGAGGGCCTAGGAAACAGACCAAATGTCAATCAGCCCTCTGTATCCATTTCCCCTGTTCAGAGTCAAAAAGATACAGTGGTGGTGCTGTGGTCCCTTCTGAAGCAACGTTTGAGAAGACACCGTGGCGAAGCTTCAGTTAGAATTCACACACAAAAGTACATCGATAACCGCTGGCTTGACTGCTGTATTTTTTCCCAGTGCTCGTGCTACGACGTGCAGCATATGTAACCCATGATGGGTGATAGAAGTAGGGCAGTGAAGGCTAACCTCCCGGGGTCTGAATGTAGAGTAGACGTAAGCCAGGGATTCCATTTCATTTTTCTACCTGCCAGTTCACTGAGGTGGTGGTGGTGTCTGTCTGTCGATAGCCACTGTTGGCACATCTGTCCCTGCCTTCGAGGTGCTCTATAACAGCGGTCCCCATCCACCGGGCCACGGACCGGCACCGGGCCGCAAAGCATTTGCTACCGGGCCGTGAATAAAAAATAGGAAATACGACGAGCCTAAAATATGGCTTAATTGCGACCGATGACTCGCATGCTCCACTTTGCGAAGAGGGGTTTTCTGCAATGAATGCAACGAAAACTAAATCGCGGAATAAACTGGACATAAGGAACACGCTCCGGGTCAATATTAAACCCCCCCCCCATCAGCCGGTCCGCAAGGATGTTGTCAACATTAAACCGGTCCGCGGTGATAAAAAGGTTGGGGACCCCTGCTCTAGAATGATTACACACACCCGGGGAAGGATTTTACTGACGCACTTATGCACTGCACACGGACAGACGTGTGGGTGGTACATTTTTTTAATATGTATTTTTTACTGAAAAAAGAACACAGATTGATTGAGTAACATAAATATGTCTGTCCAAATGTCAGCCCATGTTCTTTCTTCACGCACGCACGCACGCATGCACGCACGCACGCGCACACACACACACACACACACACACACACACACACAAACACACACACACACACACACACACACACACACACACACACACACACACACACACACACACACACACACACAAATCTATCATCTCTATCATCCCCCATCAAACACAGTACTAAAAATCATAAATCAGAATGGACAAGCTGACTGAGAGATGGGGTCAGTTCACTCCACTAGGGACTGACAGCTGACCAGCACAGATATGTTCTCTCTACGGGTCAAGAACACCAATACAAGTTCACTGCTATAATAGAGTTTATCTGTAGGATCCTTGGTCTGAGCTCAATTCTGCAGTGACAGGTTTGATAGAAAAACAAACCCAAGACAAAACATATGGACAATTATGGCTTAACATGACAGGAATTATTTCCAGCCAAGCTTTTGAGAATGCCAAAGCAAAATAACATTTCTGTTAGGAAGCTTGACAGGCAGGTATGAAAGCAAACGCATCTTTTCAAAAAACAGTGAGTGCTGTCTTTTTACTGTGGTCGGTTGTTTTGTTTTATATTCATAAAACATTTCAAGGACAGTTGTTTGGACATTTGAACATTTTCACAAAATACTGTTGTTTGCCTATGTTGTTTTGAATCCTATTCTCTGGCATTGTAACAAAGTAAAAAAGCAGTGAAAAAGCCCTTCAGAAATAAACAATATTTGGAGAGCCCTAACTGAAAAGGTTATGGATAGATACATAGAGAGATAGAGGGAGAGATATAGATAGACTGCATACTAGATAGATAGATAGATAGATAAGTCCCTTTCACACATACAGTCTATCCCAGAAATTTTCCAGAACATTTCCTGCATGGGGTCATGTGTGAATGGGAACAGTGATCGAAATCACGGAAAATTTGTACCACCAATTTCCCACATCAAGACCTAATGACATTTCCGGAACACAGCCGGTACGTAACATTGCAGGTAGAGGCACGTAAAAGATTATGTCGGTCTGACGTAAGGCGCTTTAACGTGGAACGAGCGAACCAATCACAAGACTCTGCTGATGACATATTTGAATCCTGAGAGACTGTTTATCTTAAGGCACCAGTGCTTTTCGGGTGATTCGATAACAATATCAAGTTATTTAGTCTGCAAACAAGCTCATTTTTCCAAGAATGGCTGGAAACTGGACAGATTCAGAAATAAGGGCGGTCCTCTCAGTCCGTGCAGAGGGTCTTCTTCTGTTGACTTTTATGGCGGAGGGCATCCATAGGTGTTGCATTACCGCCATCTGCTGGACTGTCCCTTGGCCCATCTTTTCCGGCATTTCTATGTGTCAATAGTGAAAATTATTAGCGGTGCCTGAAAGTTTATCCCAGTAATTTACCGGGAACTATGTGTGAAAGAGGCTATAGATAGATAGAATTATGCAAATATGCATGTATATACATGCCTGTATCTGTACTCGTATGTGTTTATGCAGACGTACAGCCCTGTTGTGTGTGTGTATGGGTCTGTGGCTGTCCTGGCACAGAAGGTCTACCAAAGGCAGATCCCATGCAGTGTTTATGATTGACATTCCCATACTGGCATTTTCTCGCATGAGAGACTCTCTCCATGACCACCCTCTCCACAGCCTTTAATCTCCTCTCCTCCTCTCATCTCTTCTCCTCTCTTCCCTCCTCCTCTCTTCTGCTTCCCTCTGATCTCCTCTCTCCTCTCATCTTCCCTCTCTCCCCTCTCTCTTCTCTCTTCCCCTCCCTCTCCTCTCTTCCTCTCTCTCGCCTCTCCTCCCCTCTACCCCAAAAAAATTCACCTCACCTGCTCCTCCCTCTCCCTTCAGGCATTATTTCCTTCCTCTGTATCCCAGAATTACTCAGCTCATTTCCTGCTCCTTATCCTCTCTCACCAATGAAAATGAACCATCCCTGGCTGCATGCTATCTTTCTGGCTTCCAGGACCACCACGCTAAGCCAAGCTAAGCTAAGCCAAGCTAAGCTAAGCTAAACTTTAACAGGAGAAGGTCCACAGAGACGCCGACGCCATTGCCCTGACTTATTATTGCACCTTGTGGGGCACAGGGACACATATTTCTCTCTCGTGGCGTGCATCAAACATTCACACGCATACATGCACACAGACACACGATGCAGACATCCGCGTTTAGAAGAGCCACGACAAATATACATGCTGACATCCTGGTGAGACACACTAGGACTGGGCTGTCAAACTAAATGTCACGGGTCAGCTTTGGTGCCTTCCCTCCATGTCCACTCGTCTGGTGAAGAGGACACAGAGGAGACACAGAGGGGGTGGGAGCAGTAGTATGGAGTATAATTTCACTCTAAAGTATTGTAAGTGTAGTCTGAATTTTTGTAACTGAAAAAACATATTCGTAGTTGTACTTAAGATTTGTGAACTTGTAGGTTGGTATTTGTAGTTGCAGAAAAGATTTGTAAATCTGTGAATGGGTTTGCAAATCTGTAACGTGTGTAATGTGTAAATTTATTTAATAATAAATACACAAACAACTGCAAACTTGCACTAAACTTGCACCCATACACTCACTCTACAAATACAACAATATTTGTAATCGTGTAATTTTTACTTGAATACATTACAACTTAATTTGGATAAAAGTGCACTCACAACTCATTGATCACAACTCTAATGCTGGGGACAGACTACAAAATTAAAATCATGAGAGACCACACATAACGATATTCAATGATAAATCTTAACAAGTTTGTTCCTGTAGTGTGTGGAGTGCAACGATTTGGAAGCCTCTGGCCAAAACGGCACACATCTAGTGATGGGCGAAAATGAACGAAGAAACCTTTTTGAACGACTCTTTTTAGTGTCCGGTATGTACTGGGTCAGCCTGTCGATCGTACCGAGTGCTCATGAATCCACAACTTTTCCCACTCATACTGCCCACACCCACTCGCTGTTATCGTAGGGCACTGCTCACGCTGGCTGCTACGGTGGTGCAGTCGCCCCGAAACATAGGAATCGGGACAATCAATGAATGAGCGGGATCAATGTCTCGAACGAGGACGTCAATAAGCCGAGACAGCTTGGCAGCTACTCACTGAACGAGATCAAATGAACTGTTCTCTCGAACTGGGATCACGATTCGATTTCGATTCTTGGGGTCACTATGCGATTCGAAACGATTCCCGATTCAAATTCGACTCAGTAAATAGAGGTACTATTTTCAGGATCTACTCCGGTCCACTGTGCGCTAAGGAAGGCGATTATGGCATGAAAGCAGGCATGAAAGCAGAGTAAAGATTATGTAGTTTTTATATTTGAAAACTGAGCAATAATGTAAACACACAAAGACAAACCTAAGACAAAAGGGGAATCGATTTTTGGAAATTGTGAATCAGAATCAGAATCATAGAAGATCATAGAAGAAAATATCTATATGTACGATATTTTCGTACACCACTACGTATGAGTGAACGAGAAGCGATTTAATCGGACTCGAGTCGAGACAGACAGCAGGTTGAACTGAACAAGATTGAACTAGGGCGTGTGCTACTTGCCCCTCAAAAAGAACGAGATAGATCGTTGGCCAGTGACATTTCTGTAACATTGTATTGAGCTAACACA
>OOFB01006358.1:17287-27773 GCA_900323305.1 Trachyrincus murrayi
CATGTAACATTATAATTAGATATATTTGCAATGTTTTACCTATTTTCTGGTTAATACATTTTAGATAATGAGTCCTACTCCAGAAAATTAAGCCATATATTCCAACTGAAAAATAAGCTGTACAGGGCCACACACAAAAGAGACTAAATCCCCCGGTCCTAAAATCTTAGACAAGCAAAGATAATCTGATGAATCCAAAGTGAAAAAGGAAAATAAAAGCAAACAAACAACAAAATTAAGAAGACTTCAAATAGGGCCTGCAATACATTTAGGTCTACTATGGCAAGATAAAGACACGATCATCATTATCCTATGAATAAAGCATAGTAAGAATAACTGAAATAGTTTGGGTGCTAGCGCTTTAGCGAGTGTGCTAACTCTGTTTCCCTTGTATCTGCCTGCCGAAGAGTCTGGTGTCCTATTCAAATATTTGCCACTCATTAATGTACTCATGAATCTGCCAGTGGATGGAGTTTGTGGTTCTTTGATGACCTTGCCAATACATCGTCAGGTAAAGATCGACAAGGGCACAGGTTCTGTTTTGCTATATGGAAAGTGTGAACTCGGCTGCCAATGAGGGGTACACAGCCAAAACCTTACTAAATAAATGCAGCTGGCAAATGTTTGGATAGGGACTGACACCAGATGCTTTGGCAGGGAGCTACAGGGTAGTAGAGCTAGCCACTAGAACCTGTTAGCTTGAGAACTGGCACCCTGGGTCCTTGGCTATAATTGAAAGCAATGGGACCATAAGTATAGTAGAAAGCAATGATGAAAGCAGGATGGAAAGACTTCAGATGGATCATGCTAATGCTGACAGTACGCTACAAGCTGGGGACTTGAGACTCGGATTCGAGCCACGAAAATGGGGACTTGCAACTTGACTTGGACACGCCTGCTGTGAGACTTGACTTACTCGAGACTTGACTGCTTTGAGACTCGAGTCTCTGGAGATTTGAAAGCAAAAAGTCGATAAGATTCTGATGATAAATAATCATTGAATGCATTGTTTGTTTGTTGTGCCGCTGCTGGATGCATATAGGGGAAACACTGCATTATTATTATCTCAGCTTGATTTCCCCTAAGTGGCCACGGACTTGGAGGGAAGTGCCGCTGTCTGGCAGCCTTCCGCTCTGAAGCACGTCAGGTAGCCCGCTAGACACGCTTGACTTGACCGGGGATCGCCTCTTTGTTCTCCCCAGTTTAGCGCTGTTATTTAACACCGCTAGACCCACGGGGACTTTCACTGCTGATTGTCCCTTTCGCTCCCCGCTTTAGAACACTTTATTAAGGATTATATCTGGATAATATCTGTTAAATATCCAATATCTTTCTAACTCAGTCAAAAAACAATATTACTCTACATCAAATATTCCAAACGTTATGGCCGCAGACACCGAGGCTGATCGCAACGAGTTGAGCCGTCCATCCCATCTAGTAGTGCTGACTGAACCTCATACTTATTAGGAAACCCTGCTGTCATTTAAATGTCAGTGGTTAGAGTTTCTCTCTGTTCCACTACATATTGCTCTTGCCTTACTTGTTATTAAAAGAGAAAACTGAACTACGCTGAATGGACTCAACGAAGGCAAACCCACAGTTCTATGAATTCCGGATGAAGGAATGAAATGGAGCCCTCACCGTCAATTTCCTATTTAAATAAAATGTCTTATATCCGGACTAAGATAATTACCCGTTGTCATCATATTGAAACTTGTGGCATTGATTTTCAACGTTTTTTATTTGTTTTACTGTAGACCTATATCTCTTCAACAACAACCATGCTCGTGCTTTTCCGGTGTCTTTCATCTTTGATTTGATTTTCTCCCAAAACATGTTTCCAATAAAACCAAAATAGTTTTATTGTAAATCTGCAATGCTGATTGCAAATGTATCAGTGCCCGCTTTTATTTATCCATGTCCACTTTTACTATTAAGACTTGAGACTTGACTTGGACTTATGCAAAAAGACTTGACTTTGCACCCAAAGACTTGAAAACCAGCTCTGGCTACAATGGCATACATACAATTGTGCCCCACACAGAGAGGATATATTTTGAATTACTGTTTTAGATTTATTGATTCAAGTTGCGTATTTCTCCATCGAAACCAAATCCCTCAGCAAGAAGAATAATAAAACGTATTCCAAGTCAAAACCGTATGCCACTCAATAAGAAGCCTGTAACATCTCACGGACATCACACTGCCATTGGAACAGTATTGTAATATAGTTACATCTCTAGAAACAACCCATGAGAACAATTCCTCCAATCATGAACCTTATATTTGTATACCCATTCACGCCCATAGTGTGTAGTGATTAAGAGTGGTTGCCTCCATAGCTGAAAGCTGACATTCCTTTTATTCTCAGTGGAAAATGCAATATTTTAAGATAGTTTCTGCATTAAAATGCGTTTTGATAACATTTTTAGTGAGACATGTGCATTTTACTTTCATAATCTTTGTTCAGTGAATATACAGTATATGATGTTTAGTTTGTTAGTTAATGCAACATTTTCTATCGTTGCTATGGTGGTTGAAATATGGAGGCTGCTATCGTTGAAACTATGTAGCTGTCACATGACTGTCAAATTTCTGTCTGCGTAAAACTAAATGGCTGACATTCCTTTAATTTTCAGTGGAAAATACAATATTTTAAGATAGTTTCGTTTTGATAACATTTCTAGTGAGACATGTGCATTTTATTGATCAAGCACACTTGTACACTTGTACATATGAAAGAGGGCCTAAAGGACATATAAGATTATGAATGTCGTGGCTCTAGCCCAACTGGAAGTGATGCAAATCCTTAATTGGAGGTCATCAGAAGATAAAAAACTACACCCTGGATGGGGGTCTAGAAGGATGTGGGAGTATGGTAGAGGCCTGTGGTTTCTTTTATATGAAAGAGGGCCTCAGGGACATAAGATTACCTATAAGATTATCAATTTCGTGGCTCTAGCCCTACAGGAAGTGACTCACAAACCATCATCAAATGCTTCATTGAAACGCATTGGAAACAAAAGGCTTTGCTAATAATCGCTTGGTGCAAACATCTCGAAAGGTCACGAAAAAGGGGCGTGACCTGCAATACAGATATAGGGTTAGGGCCTAAAATGGTTTCAAGTTCCCCATTTCCAGTGTAATGGAGATAGAAACCCGTGCCTTTTGGTGTGTAAACACAGCTGGCATATGGACAAGTTTTTCAGGTTTGAGGTCAAAAGGGGCCCACGCCAAGCCCCTTATGAGATTTTAAAAAGTTAATGTGCATTTCGCTCATAACTTTAAAAAAAAATGTGATAGAGGTCTGATTCTCAGATATGCATGTTGGACCGGTGGGGTGTAGGTCTGGGAAGAATTTCAGCAAAAATCTCGGAAGCGGGCATTTGATGATGCTTTGTGTGTCACTTCCTGTAGAGCTAGAGCCTCAAAATTGATAATTTTAGATCATTTTCAGACGTCTCTATCTTACTCCCAAGTCATTCTAGGTGACCATAAATGGTCACCTAGAATGACTTGGGCTCTCAGTGAGGGATTGCATAGGGCTAGAGCCACCAAATAGATACTCTGGTATGTCCTTGAGGCCCTCTTTCATATAAAAGAGATACCAGGTCAATTTGAGTAGTCTTTTGAAAATCTTTTTCATCTACCTTTTACTTTATTAATTGCAGCTACGCTTCAAAAACCTTCAAAGCGGTATTCATTTGTCATGATTATCTTGTTAAACAAAATGTAAATATTAAATTAACCTTTGGAATGAACTTTTTGGCGAATCTATGGCGAGCATAACTTCCGGGTTGCCCCACAAAAAGACGTCGGCTTACCGGAGGGTGACTAGGTGCATTGCTACTGCAGCAATAGACCTATATCTCAAATTCAAACAACATGCAAGCTACGTGGTTTCAGCGATAGCAGCGTCCATAGCAACCACCATCGCAACCACCATAGCAATGATAGAAAATGTTGCATTAACTAACAAACTAAACATATACATTCACTGAATGAAGATTATGAAAATAAAATGCACATTTCTGGCTAGAAATGTTATCAAAATGCATTTTAGTGCCGAAATGATCTTAAAATATTGCATTTTCCACTGAGATCAAAAGGAATGTCAGCCATTTTGTTTTCGCATGTGACATTTTTGTCACTTGGCGTGGATGCAGGGGTCATCATCTGGGTATCTGCCCATTTTAACCAGGTTAATCCGAACGTGTGCATTTCATGCTTAAGTGAGGCTAAAGCCAACGTGTGTATTACACGCTTTGGCGTGATACTGGGTTGAATAAACTGACTGACTCATTGAATATTCCCTCGAGGAAGTGTGCTTGTTGAACACTGAATATATGAGTACTCACCACAAACTATGGGCAGAACTAGGGCCCACAAGACCTGCAGTCCATGCAGAGACAGCATACCCGGCATACCCTGCATTCTCACCTGGAGAAAGAGAGACAGAGAGAATATAACAAATAATGTTAGCTCTCAAATATATATTTTTTCTTTTCTTTGCATTTCATTAAATGTGAAAGTTTGTGAGAATTGTTTTGTAAAAACTCAGATTAGTTCTGTTTTACATTAAATTTAATAATATATAAGTTCAACCGATTGCAAATAGAAAGCAGGCTTTCGCAAGATAAAAACGTTGCTACAATTATAATTGCACACTAACGGCATACTAGTAAAGTTCGAAAGAAAAATACAACAGACATTAATTTAGAGTCAATCAATCAAATTCCTATATATACATTAACACAGTTCAGTAAAAAGAGAAAACAGCAAGGCAGTAGGCGGTCAGACTCCTTTGTGAGTGAGTAATAAATGTAATTCAGAGAGCTCAACATTTTACATTGTTGCTGCACTTTGCTCGGCGTTTCAAATAATCTATTTGTGGGGGCAGAGCCATGGATGTGACAAAAGATTTAGTTTGATCAGGCCGTGTGCTAGCGAAAGAGGGGCAGGGAGTGGGGATGGCGGGGTGAGGGGTTGCAGTCTGGTGATACCGGACACAGATAGCCGGTGTCAGTTACAGCGGAACCGGTCTCGGTGACTCTGGCTCAAAGGCAAAGTCAAGGACGTAAACACTGACCTCATAGCACATAATTGTGCCCCAGTGGGGAGCCCTGTCCATAATACACATAACACCATGGGGTGGTACAGCCCATTCAGAAGCACTGTGGAACGTGGGAAGGATACATCGTGTTCAGAAAACACACTCTCCCTGCTGCGATGGTTACGAAGGTTAGCAGGGTTAATCCCATGCTACTGTCAGCTCTAGTCTGCAATCTTCACCATGAGGGAGATGTGTAATGTCGATTAATGCACTGTTGAATAACGTTTCTCCCATAGGTTCTTTCTTTATTTCTTTGTCTTGTTTTTCTCCTCCATCCCACATTGTCAGTATCTTTCCACAACCACCTCTTCTAGCAGGTTCTCTAAAGGTCTGGAGACATATGCAGTGACCTTGCTATTATATTTCTCCAACTTAAAACTGTTTCTTTTTATCTTTGACCATTTCCCCTGGGCTCTAGTGTGAGTTTCTTGTATTCTGCACTCTGACTCTGCCCTCCACACTTCCTTGACTCCCATTGTTAAAGAGGTCTGTTAAAGAGTGGCTGCGTCGCTATTGAACAGATTCTGTTCAACAGATTGTGAGTATTGACTCGTGTGTGTCCAGTATGTACACACGGTGTACACACCATCTACCTCCCGTCCCACTCACACATTCATTATTCATACCTTCATACCTTAGTCTGGCGGTTACTCGGGCAATTAAAAATAAACATCTGTGAATAGTTCCCCTCTTTTCATCTGTCTTGTCCGTCTGTAGTGACCTTTCCCGGTTCCCCTTCCCTCCTGCCGCTGTGTCCTTGTGACTTGTTACAGGGCTCAGCAGTAGTCTGCAGCCGCTGCCTGTGACCCCTGTGTCCAGGTGCTGTGCTGCTCCACATACCTCCGGCCCATCGCAATGGCAGACCTCAGGAGGCTATCTGTTAATTGTATCTCCGCATATCGACTCACGCTGTTCTCGCAGGGGTATAGGATCCATCTTTCTCCGTGTTTTTGTGTGTAGGTCCATGTGTGTGTTGTTGTGTGTGTGTGTGTGTGTGTGTGTGTTTGAATAAGCCTTGAAGAGTAGACATGCTGTGAATGTCCTTTAAATCCACAACTCTCTCACACTGGGAGCCACACGCCTACATAAAGGCTATATTCAGCTCTGCCACGGCAACTCTCTGCTTCTTTGTTTTTTGGTGCCATTTTGAATCTTTTGTATGGATGGTCAATACAATGTTATCTCTTCCTCTATTTTCACAGATGCTTCTCAGCCGTTTAAAAGCTGTTCGATGAAGTAGTCCTGCCAACTCAAATTGAGTGACCTTATTGTGATACTCAGCATGACTTGTGATGCTGTGTGTGTGTGTGCGTGTGAGTGAGTGAGTGAGTGAGTGAGTGAGTGAGTGAGTGAGTGAGTGTGTGTGTGTGTGTGAGTATGCCTGCCTATGTGTGTGTTGCAATCTACATTTTACTGCTTCTTTACCAGGTTACCATAGACAGCCAGCCAGACTCATCTATATATAGACAGATGGATACAGAGAGGAGGCTGAGAAACAGTCGGGCAGACATGTAGGAGCTAGTAGAGTAGATGGAGTAGGAGTAGGTGGTCATACTTAGTCATTTCAATTCAACACTTGGATGTGATTGGATACACAAGGCTGAGTGACGGTAATATGTTATAGTTTATGCTAACTGTCTGTGAGCCCTATCATATGTGTAGTCATATGCAGGGAGTGAGGGTCATCTGCTAGCCAGAGGCCTTGGAGCTCAGGTGTGTAAGTCTTGGAGAGTGTTTCTTAGTAAAACAGTTGTAATGCACTATGCGTGTGTAGCAGTCAGTAAAGGGAAACTAGTGGTCATAAAAAGGGAGTTATGTAAGCGAACATGATGCAGAATATGATATGGTAACATAAGGTCTGGTTATTCCTCCACAGACTTCATCATGGTCCCACTGAATATGATATATCCATGCTGGTAGAATGTAGTGTTGGAACCTGCACACACACACACACACACACACACACACACACACACCTATGAAACCAATCACAACGCAACGCTCACCACCACAGGGAGTGGCGTGACTCTCCGGATCACAGCGTGAGTGAGACTGTCCAGAGCAGGCGGTTAATGCGTTGGGGCGGATGTGATCGGATGACAAACGCCATGACGTTGACATACATGTCTGGAGCGGGCAGACACATAGTAGTAGTAATAATAATAATGGACACAAACATAGGAAGACACAGCAGATGGCGTGTTCTCCTCTATATCTCAACGGCTTCTTCAGGACTCTCCGGTCCCATCTGTCCCCCAAATCCTTTCTCTGCCTCTTCAAGGTCAAGGTGGCGTCCCGCTCCGTCCGTACGTGTTGCTCTGAGACCAACGTGATCCATCCGGCCGGTGGGTTCTTCTTCTTTCTTCCTTTCTCTCCCCGGTCCATTCTGTATTTTCACGCCATGCATTATTAACAAGGCTCATCAATCATTAGCAATGCTCCATCATATAGCATTCAGAGAGGTGGCAAGCGCACACGCACACACACACACACGCACACGCACACGCACAAGCACACACACGCACACGCACAAGCACACACACACACACACACACACACACACACACACAAAACCACAATCCTGCGGGTGGAGTTGCTCTTGACAGTGCTAGTCTCCTGACAGATGAGGGTTCCCTTCAAGTGACCAAGTACTGTTTGTGTCGTTGTTGTTTCCTTCCAGAAACCTTATTGCTAAGCTTTAATCAGATTGTCTTCACCACTAATGTATTCTGTATCATACATTTCCGTGGGAAGAATCTGTCATTTATTCATTTGCCACTTCTCTTCTAGGCATCGGTGGAGGGTTTCTGCCAGATTTATGAAAGTTACGAGATGAAAAACAACACTCACAGAGAAATGTGTGTAACAAAAAAATGCAAAAAATACAACAGGAACAGCAGTTTTCAGAGAAAGATGGGAATCACAGTGTCTGGAAGTCAACTTAAAAACATACTGCGAGACCGAGCACGAGAACCTATACTGTCTCACACTTCCTTAACAACTATACACAAAGACAGAGACCGAGAGAGAGAGAGAGAGAGAGAGAGAGTGTAGCAAGAAACAGGAAAGTGTAGCAAGAAACAGGAAATGCCAGACAGAATATGGCAATATCAGGGTATGAATATATATGTGGCAATCGGTCAAAGAAATGGATTAAAGACGTAGGAAGACAAGACAGAGAGAAACCAAAAGAGAGGAAAGTGAGGAAGGTTGAGTACAAACTATTGGCGAAAAGATAACATTGAACTGTTAACTGCCACCCGAGAGCATCCAGCTATGACCTCCAGCAGTGCTCAAAATGTTTTCGCATATTGCTTTATAACCTGTGTTTGCCTCCTGTGTGCCTTGTCGTGGGCGCTATGTGATACGCTACATTACATTTGCCATAGTGCTGTGCGGTGTGTTGCCTATGAGCACGCTGAACATTGAACAGAAGCTGGTACCTGTGAAGCCCAAAGGAAAAATAGTGTATTTCTACGACAACACCCACACACATTCACTGTGCATACACATAAAACTAGACACTAGAGTAATAATGTCTTCTTTGCAGCTTGAGACAACTCAGGTAACGAAATAAATATCAGTTCATAATAAAATACTAATATAGTTAGTTATATAAGTTAAAGTTCACCATAGAATAATTAAGGACTGTCAATTTACCTGCGCGTTTATTAGAATGTAATCAGAATTTAGTTGCAAAGATATTTTTCTCAAACACCAAACACGTTGTTATTGACGTGTGTTTGGGTAGAGAAAGAGCGAGTGGATTGAGGGAGAAAAAGGGTGAGAATAAGAGAGAGAGGGAGAGAGACGGCGTGAAAGAGAGATAGAGGAATGAAGATAATGAAGGGTAGCGGGTGTGTGATCCGGCAGGGCCACACGTCCCCCGAACTTCTATCCATCAAGGCAGAACATGCCGGAGACATTCATGATGTAGAATGGGCATAAGCTCCAGGGCTGCCCAGAACTATACAGAACACTATTACTTACAGCTGAGTCTCCAGTTTCCACTTTAAACTACACACACACTTGCACACCACAGGCACGGCTGTTCTAAGAGCTGGCCAGAGAAAGAGAGAGAGAGAGAGAGAGAGAGAGAGAGAGAAAAAAGAAATGTATCACCCATTTCTCTCCTCAAGGCAGATTGTTTTTGCTCTCTTTAGTGAGTCGGAAAAGCATAGACGGAGAGATGGGAACGGAGAATGAAAGGCAAAGATGGAATGAGCGAGAAGAGGGGGAGATAAAGAGAGAGGAGGAGGAGGGAGAGACAGAGCAAGGGGCTGTGTGAGGGGTAATGGCGGGGGGTGAGAGATTGAAACAGGGTGACGGGGAGCTTTTCCTCTGCAGGGAGGAAGGTGCCTGCCTGGTTGGCAATTTCCAAACGTACGAGCCTTCTCATTTGCCCGGCTGCAAAGCCACTTTACACGGTGGCAAATGTTAAACTTGTTCTGGGCACATCAAGGTCTCCTTGGCTACTGCCTTGTCTCAGGATGTAAATGGAGAGTACTGGGGGAAATAGTTTCGACACGTTCTCTGCACACCAACGAGAGTTTCAGTTAAAAGAGTAATGCAGCCAAAGGCCTTCCAGCTCAGGTGTGTGTGTACATACATGTGAAAAGCATGGTGCATGAGGAAAATGTATACTATTTGCATACTGCTGCTTCCAACATTTACATAGTAGATACATTCTTACATTAGTCCACTTGTCCTCATGTGATTATATTGAATATATTTATTTCCTTCAGCTATTCCATTTATTTCTTCAAGGTATATGTGCTGAGCTACTGAACCAGAACAAGGACCAGATGGCTGAAACATTTCTCTCAGAAAAACGTGTTTTCTATATTTTCCAGGAAATGCATATGAGTTTGTGATATTCCCCATTGGTAACAAGCTCATCGCTGTTACATCTGAATCAATACAGCGGTTGCTGCAAGCATATATTCATTTTATGATTAGTTTAGTCTCGCTCCCAGAGCGAAACCCAGACAAAACTGTCTGGGTTTTAGGTATCTTTCTAAATCCTGGCGGTTGAGTGGATGCTGTTAAGACCTCTTAGTTCAATGGTTCCCAACCTTACTAATCACTAAGTGATTAGTAGTAGTTTGCTATGAATCATCAGGCAGTCATATATACAGGACGTCTATAAGACCAAAAATGGATCATCAAATATCTATAGCTTATGTCCTGCGACCCCATATGCATATCAGCAGTGCTCGAAGTGGGCCAGTACTCACCGGTACGCAGTACCGGCACTTTTGACTCTCTGGGGTACCGTGACTTTTTTCAGAATGTAATAAGGATTTGCTGATACCGGCCGATACACACGCCAACATGTGAACAAGGGGAGTACCCCCCCCCCCCCCCGCCTGT